>KZ826418.1:0-18996 GCA_003184635.1 Aspergillus sclerotiicarbonarius CBS 121057
AACGAGCCACTACCGTTACCCTTCAGCCTCTCATTAGCTTTTCTCCTCACAAGCTCCTCTAGTCTAGTCCAGATATCCTTCCCGCAGCCGTTTCTGGCCCCCCAAACTATCTTCTCACGCGCATCCTTTCTCTCCTCCCGGATCCAAGCTGAACTTTGTTCATCTCCTGTCCCAGATCTCTTATATGAGCTCAAGCCATTGAGGGAAGAAAACACCCACCAAACAGAAAAAGAAATTCCATCCCCGGCCATTCGAGGTCAGTCATGACCGGCATGGTTCAGACTGACCTAGCTCATCCCACTGCACCCAAGTACAAGGACGAGCCCGTCGACGATCCGGTGAGTATCCTCTTACTTGCTGAATGCTGAACCCATGTTTCCTGCTTGTCATGCTGTTTTCTTTTTCGAGAATTTCTTTTTCTCTCCGGTGTCCTATCTTTGTCTGTTTCTTCGTTGCCTGCATCAACCCATGCCTTGGTCTCTATCCAAGGACTACCCAGTCTATTCCGCATGAGCGCTGCTGGGAGAAACCCGGGAGTATATGAACATATGGGTAGAGTGCCCGCTCAATGAAGCCGTATACGAAAGTCTTGCCGTCTCACGTCCCTATCGCCATGACGTTTCCTGCAGTGGGCCAATGATCGATGCACGGACTCCTGGTCTTCCGCTGCGTGGCGAATCTCCGACGTGCCATACTCAAAGTTCGCATAATCTTCATCATCTTATGACATGAGGCCTGCCAATGAGGCTGGGGGTTATTTCACAACGGGTCTTGCCCTGACTTTGTCATGGTCTCTGGACGCGTCTGCAGAAAGTCATTGCTGACTCGGCCTTGACTTCTTCGCCAATTCGGGCACTCTATCCACACCTCACGTGTCTCTTTACTACGCTTTTCATTTCCCTTGAAGGGGTGAATACCCGCTGGCTACTTGCAAATGCCTCGAATTCACACTGTGGTCGAGGACAAATTGGCCGGGTTTGCGGGAAGCACACTTGGCTCTACATTTGCCAACTATTGCCAACAATGCTTGCTGGTTTCAGTGACTTCCATTGTTGCTTGTATGCATTCACAAGCGCAGCGGACTGCTTCCTATAAACTACCTTTAACTACTACCTACGTGGTCTTTTGGTCGAAGATTTGATTTCTCTGTGACCATCGAATAATCTCGCCCCAATCCCGGTTTCTCCAGGGATATTTGTATCTGACTGCTTCGCGCTTTGTTGCCTTTTCTTATACTTGAAACTTGCGTGAACATAACCCAGCCTGCAAATCATCCGGCATTGAGGTCTCAGATTTTGCTTTTGGATTTGCTACCGGTGACCGCGCTAACAGTACTTTGATTTCAGCATCGGCATCCAGGCCCGCCGCCTCCTCATCTTCAGCACCCCAGGCCAACGACACTTGTCCAACCACAAAAGCAACCAAGCTCACCACACCAGCCACCAACCACATTACCCCCCGGTTCATACGCACCTCACGCGCTAGGTAACGGAGTCTTGAATCACCAGCATCCCTACGGCCCGCCATCTGAGCCACCGTACTATCCGTCTCATTCGTCTTACAGTACAGCCAGTGCACCAAGCCAGTACTCATCTAGTGGTAAGTGTGAAGCAGCGCTCATCTAGTAGTCTTGTGATAGTCACATTTGTCCCGGTCGAGAATGAGCTTGTCATGAATGATTACTTCAATTTCCTCCGCCCAAGTCGACTAATGCAGTGTGCAGGACCACCTGAAATGATGGCTACCGCCACGCAAATGCAGCGGCCCTATCCTCCGATTTATCACACCCCTCAGTCCAGCTCTCCTGCTTCGGTAGCTTCCCAAACACACGAACAGCATAATCGAAGCCTATATACTCAATCGCCTCAAATGACATCGCAAATGTATGGCTATCAGCCATACTCGCCTATGAACCCGGTGCAGCCACCACCCTACGGACCGAACACATCTCCGCAGCAGCATCATCTCACCTCACAGTCGTTGATGATGCCCCATCCGACAAGCTCTGCGCAGCTGCCACATCATCCTGCGCAGGCTCCAACCGGAAACATGTCGAACAGCCCGAATACGGCGACGACGCAACAGCCAACGCCCCCCCAGAGGGCAATGCTCAATCCACCCCACCCCACGACCACTGGCGCGCCTATATCGGCAAGTACCATTCACCATCAAAGCTCCAACGCCGGGGCAAGTTCTAGTGCGGCACCGGGTCCAATTCCCGCTACGACGCCCTTGGTGGTACGGCAAGATAGCAATGGAGTTCAGTGGATTGCTTTTGAATACTCGCGGGATCGTGTGAAAATGGAGTATACAATCCGGTGCGACGTTGAATCGGTTAATGTGGATAGTCTTAGCCAGGAGTTCAAGACGGAGAACTGTGTTTACCCTCGAGCCTGCTGCAGCAAGGACCAATACCGAGGCAACCGGTTGGTATACGAGACGGAGTGTAATGCTGTCGGATGGGCTTTGGCAGAGCTCAACCCTGCATTGAGAGGCAAGCGAGGCCTGATTCAACGGGCGGTTGATAGTTGGAGGAACAGCAACCAAGATCCTCGGCTTCGGAGCCGGCGCGTGCGAAGGATGGCTAAAATGAACAAGCGACAGGGAATCCCAGTGCAGCCGCCCCATATGGCCCCCTCCACCCCCGTTGCCCCAGGGATTCCGAGTGCCAGCATGCCCGCTCCCGGTCCCCGCCCCAGTCTTGGGCCATTGCCCATGGGGCCTCCACAGCTTCACCACCACCATGCCCAACCAGAAGGAACTCCAGGTCATGAAGAAGTTAGCGGTATGTTCCACCACGCATGATGTGCTTGTTTCTGACACTGCCTTCAAACACCAACGGTGCTCTTTATCATCTTGCCCTGTATCATTCAATCTCTTTCCCAAGTCCATGTCGGTGGATCCCCTGTATTTTTATTTGGTCTGGAGAGGTTTTCTGTCGCTTTTTGCTCGTTTCGCTCATACCCGGTTCATCTTTCCCGTGTTATGCTACATTGATGCTGTGCCCCGTTGTGCTTTCAAACATGACGTGCCACCTGCAATTTCGCGTAGGCTAATTTATATATTGTCCTATCATACATAATAGGTACCACTGACTTTACGAACGGTACCAGTCGTCCACCGGCCCCGGATGGCCTTCCTCAACCCGGCCCGTCACCAACGGACATTCGCACGGCGCAGGTGTTCCATGGCTATCCTTCCTACCCGACTCCCGCGACTGCTTCGGGGGGGCCACGAGGACCGTCGATACCACCACTTCTTCGAGATAGTGGGATCGGATCCATAGGGCGCCACCCCACCATTGCAACATCCTCGAACCGAATCGAGGAAGTGGATGACGAGGATGATGAGCGGAATCCAAGCAACGACGCCCTATTCGGGACCCTTCCGGAGGGTAAACGCCGCAAGTTCATCCTGGTGGACGATAACCAACGGGGCTGTCGCGTCCGCGTCAAGGTGATGTTGGACCAGGTTGATATGAACGAAATTCCGGATTCCTACCGACTGTCCAACTCGGTGTATCCTCGGACGTACTTCCCTGTTCAGATGAGGGATCCCCCAGGTCGAGTCTTACCCGGCAATCGGTACATCAAGGACCACATCGGAGCTGATGATGATGACAATGATGAGAGTTCTACAGTTGGGAGGATCATGGTTCCGGCACCCCAGATCGACGGGGATGGTGAGATTGCGGTCCCTAGGCTGTCACGAGGCCGACGGAAGAGGGAAGTACTCCTGAACGATCTGGGTTACCGAATGAGTTGGAGCCAAAGTCGAGTATTTGCGGGGCGGATGTTGTTCCTGCAGCGATCTCGTGCGTGATCTTCCCCAACCCTATCCCCCTTGCGTCGCCTGCATGTCCACTTGATGGCGTCGATGCAGTCCCCACCTCGGAGACGGAAAACCGTGACTAATCGTTGTACCTGTTTCGGGAATGCAGTTGACGCGTACCGGAACAAAATGCGCAGTACGATGCTGGCCGCGGGCCAGGAGCCGGCCTCCATTCCCCGGCATTACGAGACCCGCGCGGGCAAACGACGATTCCTCGAGCGTAGGCGGCGGGCGGCGGGGGGCCCGGTTCGGGGTACCGGGCTGTCTGCCTCGCAGCGCAGTGCTGACGAGGTCGAGGCGTAGATACCACCCGGGTGCCCGTGGCTGCCCTTGAATTTGGCGCTCACGGGGTTTTGTTTGATCTTGTCTCGTTGTTTGTGTCTGTGTCTGTGTCTGTGCCGGATCCTTCTGCCGGTTTATCCCCGATGATATGCAGAGGGGATGACAGCGATTACGGGCCGCTATGTAAAGTAATAGAAACTGTGGGGGACAAGAGGAGGATGGCATATGGCGGTCTGATGGATCGGGCGTTGGAATTCTGATTTTCTATGTTGTTGACATGATTGTGATGATTTAACGGCAGATTCCACCTTGAAAATACAATGAGCGATGACTTATGATATTATTGAGTGGCTGAATGCAATGTCGTCAATCCCCCCCCCGGAATGAGAACAACGACGAAGACTTTCTTTGACATCTGAACGCCACTTGCATGGCAGGGTCGAGGCCAAGATCGCGATCGCGACCGCGACCGAGCGCAGGCCAGAGGCCGTGTCATCCTCAGGCCGCTTGGTATGTGGCATGGCTGCCTTACGTACTGTACCAGAATACGTCTACCTGCCGCATCCAGAATGCTCGGGGCGTTTTTCCCCTCCGAGGGTCTCTGGGGGAATCGAGGAGGGCACGTGCAGCCCCCGATTCCGATTAGCCCGACCGCCAGTGGACCGACTCGGGGAAGACGCTAAACCCGGCGGGGGCTAGTGGCAGCTGGACCCTGGGTTTAGTAGGGGTTTAGTACGACGCTGCGACAGGGCAGAGTTACATAGTACATCTATCTATCCATACAGCTAGTCCCGATGGTTGTCGGGGCCACCGCCGCCCACGAGGGAAAAGTAACTCGCCAGCCTTTAAACCTTCTTCCCTCACCCTCTTCACCACCGCATGCAGTCACTTCTCTCGGACTTTGTCTCTCCCCCCCATCCTTTATTCCCGGTGGACTTGTCTCTCAATCCCGATATCCATCCACCCGCCCTCTTCCCCCCCCCTCACGTCCCGGATCCAAGACATCGCTGAAACCAAGTTTGCGTCCGGTCTGGTTGAGTGCCTGCCTGGCCTGCCCTTCCCTTATACTGCTGGTATGCTGACACTGCCGTTGAGTCGCAGTTCCCTTTGCAACATCCGGTCGTCCCTTGGGTGACTTCCGCGGGATCACGTACAAACCAGAACCGTGGTTCCGGCCTGCTGTCAGACTGTTCTTGTTTTAGTAACACCTAGCCAGGTTCCGGCCATCGCTAAGTACTACTGCTGCTGCTGCTGTTACCTTCCCAGAGACCGCTTTTTCTGCCCTTGCCTCGTTCTACGTGCTGTCTTAGTTAGGCCTTTCGCCATCTCTCCCTCTTGCCCTCCTTTGTCTCTTTTTTCCGCCACCACCTTTCTACGGATCTTATTCTTATTTACCTACTGTCGCGATCTTCCCCTAAGTCATCTAGGTTATCTCGGTAGCTCCGTTCGTTACAGCTTCCAGAATGGCCGGTGCAAACCGGTCCTTTAGTTACAGTCGCGGTGATGATGGGTTGGTGAGGCAAGAGACGAGAGAAGTTCCGCCCATCCGATCGGCAGATGAAGGTCTCTACAGTACATCGTACGGCGAAATGTCACCGATCTCCGCTCGGGATCAAGCGCAGAGTCGGCTGTTCGACCGCGGTCTGGCGTCGGTCCCGGAAGGTCAGCGTCTAGAGCGGCACTTCACTGCCACACCGGGTATGGATAATCTCGGCCCAGCTGCTGTGGGAGGCGGAATCAGTGGTATCGCTCTTGGCGTGGCCAATTCTCATAATCGCCAGAGTGGAGTTGACGCTTTCAGGGAAACAGATGGTCCGCTTCACAATCTCCCCGTGGAACGCGATTTCAACACCACAGGCTCCGATAATCCCTATGTGCCCGCACCACCCGATGGAGGGGCTTACTCCAGCTCGGAGACATCGCGGCTTCGCGATTCCTACGGGTCTTACGTCGGACCTGGAACTGGGTCGGGTTCAGCAGAACATGGAACGCCGGGAACAACTCCATCTCAACGTAGCTTCTTCGATAGTCCGTATCAAGGTGTTGATGCGGGACCATATCAGCGGCACTCGGCCTACAGTTCTCACGACTATCCACTTGTCATAAATCCGGACGATATTGCTGATGACGGAGACGATGGTTTCGCCGTCGTTCCGAAGGGAGCGGGCGACTACAGATCTAACGGTGGAGTACCTGCTGCCGGGGTTGGCGGTGCCGCGGCTACAGGGGGTTTCTTTGGAAGGCTTCGAACACTTTTCAAAGGGAAAAAGGACCCCAATAGCCCATACGGTGCAGTCCCCGGAGATGGCTTGGATGTAGTCGAAAAAGGCCAAGGGGGTACACACATAATCGGAGGAGGCAGCCGCAAGCGCGGTTGGATTGTTGGACTCGTTCTGGCGTCGTTGATCATCGGAGCTATTGTCGGAGGTGCTGTCGGGGGTACACTAGGCCATCAAGAACATGACGGTGATACATCGTCGGCGAGAACAGCATCTGGTGGTTCGAATGGTTCGAAAGACAGCGATGGATTGCTCGACAAGGATTCCGACGAGATCAAGGCACTCATGAACAACCCCAACCTCCACAAGGTGTTTCCCGGTATGGACTACACCCCCTGGGGTGTGCAATATCCGCTGTGCCTCCAATACCCTCCGTCGCAGAATAACGTTACCCGCGATCTGGCGGTTCTGACACAGTTGACAAACACCATCCGGCTGTACGGCACCGACTGCAACCAAACCGAGATGGTCCTCGACGCGATTGACCGGTTGCAGTTGACGAACATGAAGGTCTGGCTGGGCGTGTGGATTGACAGCAACCAGACGACGACGGATCGACAGATCAGTCAACTGTATCAGATCATTGAGGACGCAAACGACACATCTATCTTCAAAGGAGCAATTGTCGGCAACGAGGCCCTATATCGAGCGGGTTCCGACGTGGCCAGCGCAGAAAAGAACCTGATCGGCTACATCAACGATGTGAAGGATCACTTCAAGCAGAAAAACGTCGATCTCCCAGTGGGCACCTCGGACTTGGGCGACAATTGGAACCAGGAACTAGTCAGCGCCACCGACTTTGTGATGTCGAACATCCATCCGTTCTTCGGAGGCGTCGAGATTGACGACGCTGCCAGCTGGACGTGGACGTTCTGGCAGACGCACGACGCCCCGCTCACTACAGGGACGAATAAACAACAGATCATCTCTGAGGTGGGATGGCCAAGTGGTGGAGGGAATGACTGCGGAGCCGACAACAAGTGCCAAAATGACGAGCAGGGAGCCGTGGCCGGCATCGACGAGATGAATCGATTCCTGTCGGACTGGGTGTGTCAGGCATTGGACAACGGCACGGAGTATTTCTGGTAAGCATGGCTCGCTATCCGCGGTGGGCAGACTTGTCTAACGATGTGCAGGTTTGAGGCGTTCGATGAGCCGTGGAAAGTTCAATACAACACGGAGGGCCAGGAGTGGGAAGACAAATGGGGTCTGATGGATTCGGCTCGCAAGCTGAAGCCAGGGCTCAAGATCCCCGACTGTGGCGGCAAAACCGTTACGTGAATGCACCTGCTGTGGTTCGCGACCTTTTTTTACGTCCTCTACCTCCTAACGACCCGTGTGATGATGATGGAATTGATGTATACAAGATATCCGAGATACACCATGTGTTATGATGCATTACGGCTGGATCAATTTAGCTCTGCGGGATGCTTGCGGTGTTTGAGCTTTCTGTCCTGGGACATGTATTCTACTGGGCTGGTGCATGGGTCGGCTGCACTCATTCCTTTGCAGGGCATGCCGACGAGTGTATCAGGCTGTGCGTTGTACGCGAGCTGATTATTTGATGGCGTGCCTGTATATAGCGTGCTGAGCGTTTGATGTCGATGGGGTGTTCCATCTAGGGCTGACGAATACCACACCTCCTTTGGTTGCAGCATGGGGCAGGCCCCACGCATTGCGTAGGTGATTCGTAGATGACAGTATGTCATGTCATCGCCCTCTGCAGGCATAGTGTTAGGCGTAGGGCGAAAGGCGCCACCTGTACCTATCGCACTCAATCCCTCTCATCCTGGGGATAGTAGACGCGCATATGCCAAAAGGCATGTTCCTGCTCCTCAAACTGCGGCAACCGCACCGACCCCCTGGTCGCCACGAACCGACACACCTCCTGACTCTCAACATCCTCCAACGGCCCCCCGAACACGAAAGCCGGGTTCACCGCCAGCACCTGCTCGAGATGCGCGCGCTCCGCGCCCGGACAGAACAGAAACGTGCGCGACGAGATTTTCTCGAATGCGAGAGGGGTCTCGAGGACGGTGATGTCGAGGGATGCGAGGAGGGATTTGTCGAGGTCGTTGAAGACGGGGTCTTGGGCGTAAGTTTTGATGGGGTGGGGTTGGGTGGTTTCTGTTGTGGTAGAGGTAACGTTAGCGGGCGATAGGAGTAGGAGGCACTAGGGAGGGAAAATCCGGAAAAAAGATACAAAGTGCATATGAATATGAACATATGGCCATAAGGGGAAAAAAAGCAAGAGATAAGAAAGACGGGGCGGAAGGACACCACTCACTCAAACAATCCACCACACACACCAAAGCGGCCAATTGATACAGGGATACCGTTCGACGATCGACCCAACCGCCGCGCAGGAACCCGCTTAGACTTCCCAGGCCAATACAAATGATGGAATCGATTCCATTGTCTGGTTGCGCGTCAGGTGTGGGTGGGAGTTGGGTGTGTTGGAGTAAAGTCTTTTCCACGACGGACCAGGTAGGCGAGTCTTTCCAGGTGCGCAGGGAGTGTTGGAATTGGGCGTGCAGGTCGTCCAGGGTTAGTTTGGGAGGGGCTTCGGCGGGGGTGAAATGGGATGGGGAGTCTTGTTGGTGGGTGCTGGGGTTTGTGGTGGTAGTGGTGGTGGTAGTGCGCACACAGCGACGGGCATTGCCGCTGGTGGTGACATGCGTCCAGCCGGCGGCGTCGGTGATTTCGAGGCGTTTTTGGGAGGTTGCCTGGTTCCGGGAGGACTTTTTGCGGGAGCTGTGGGGCATAATTGATTTGGGTTCGGGTGTTGGGTTGGGAGTTGAGTGGTGAGTGGTGGTGTTGGGTTGAATGGAATGAATGGAGAGGAGGAAAAGAAGGGAACGTGACGGAGGGGATCGAGTGGGCGGTAAGTGGGGGGGTCTGATTGGTTGCAGAGGCACCCGACAGACAGGCCGGATAAAGCTTCAAAGAGAAAGGCATCTCTGGATGCTGGCTGGAGGAAGCAGCAGCAGTCACTCCCACACCTGCAGGACGATCGTCCCATCACACTGCGATCACCTGGCCGTCGGCCCCTCTCAGTCGATCTGTAAGCGCCGTGGCCGGATAGCGCCCGTGGTCCCCCTCTTCTAGGGCCCGGACCGGCGCTACCTCCAGCCTCGCCTGGGCGAATGACGGGCCAGAACGGCCCTGGTCGAGGTGATGGCTCTTGCAGCCATCCAATCCCCAGGTCCGGCTGCGGTTGAACGGTCGTCCCTCGACGCTGTGCCTGCGGGAGTTGTCACATCGCGCTTTGCTCTGTGACTCGTCCAGGCCTGCCTGCTTTCCCCGCTGCATGGCGGACGTGAGTGCCATTGCAGGAACCGGCCATGCCTCTGTCTCGACTCAAAAAGTCCAGTCAGCCCTCCTGGCGCTGGAGGCTTGGTTTCATGATGATCATTCCCGCAGTGCTGGATCGCTCGCCGTGACTGTGAACCTCTTGATGAGATTCTAGTCCAGGTTACTCAACTGCTCTCTTGTGGCGCTTCTGTTCGATACTTGCTCCTGTGCTCTTCTCACCTCCTCCTACATATCTCCATCTCCCCCCTTCACAATGAGACCCTTCACCGAGTCGATACCCCGGTGGACGGCAGCCCTCACGCTGCTCTGCCTGGGCCTGGTCAATGCCCACTCCATCATCACCTACCCCGGATATCGAGGCAACAACCTACACACCAACGGCACAGTCGAGGAGACGAACGGTCTGGGAGTCGGCTGGGAGAACGGCTCCTACGTCTACCCCTATGGAATGCAATGGATCTACCCTTGTATGCTCCATCCTCAGCTCCTCCGATGAAGCCCTAAGCTGACTGACTGTCCCAGGCGGCGGCATGCCCACCTCCCGCAATCGCACCAAATGGCCCGTCAACGGCGGTGCCGTCGCCCTACAACCAGGCTGGTTCCGCGGCCACTCGACGGCCTTCATCTACATCAACATCGGCTGGGGCACCATCCCTCCGAACATGAGCAATCCCATGGTCTCCGTCTTCGAGATCACCGGTCCCACCAACGACCCCTACCCCGGCACCATCTGTCTGCCACAGGTGCCCCTGCCCGCCAACATGACCGTCAGCCCCGGTGACAATGCCACCATCCAGATTGTCGAGGCCGCCAAGCATGGTGCTGCTCTCTTCGATGTACGCTTCCCTCTTTCTCCATGACAGGGTTGATCTTATACTAACCCGCTGGCAGTGTGTGGACATTACCTTCGCTGAACCCGAAGACGTCGAAGAGGTCACGAAAGAGAACTGCTTCAACTCCACCGACATCGGCTTCCGGTATGTCTTCGCCTCGCAGTCGCTGACCTCCGGGGCAATGGCTCGGACGACCAGCCCGGGTCTGATGGCCGTGGCGCCGGTTCTGTTGATCGTGGCGTTGGGGTCCCTCATGATGTAGATGCATGTCTTCTTTTGTTTCGTCCAGAGTACATACATACCCTCGTCATCATCTCTCTCTCTGTCTCTCCTTAGTTATCATACCCCATGGCTGTGAGTCCGGCCGACAATGACTCATTATTCCCGGCATTTGATGCTGAATGAAGTTATGCTTGTTTGATAATGGCGTCTGGGTAATAATGGGCAATGGTTTACGTACTACATAACTGAATATCATTCCTGCTGCCTATCTGTCTATCTATGCTAGTAGTTCACATCTACAAGATATCTACTCTACAACCCCTTCACCAACCCCAAAACCACCTCAACCACCACCTCGGGACTCTCCTGCGGTGCCCAATGCCCCACGCCATCCACCAACCTCAACTCCCTAAAATCCGAACACACCGTCCCATCCCGCATCTTCTCCAACGCTCCGGGCTCCTGATAAATGCCCCAATCCTGCTTCCCCGACACAAACGCACAGGGGATATCAATTTTCCTCCCGGCATACACCTCCCAATCCCAGATATACTTGCCCCCCTCGGCCGTCCGCACGCGATACCAATTCAACGCGCCCTGAAACCCTGTCCTCTTATACTCCTCCACATACACCCCCAGCTCCTCCTCGCTCAACCACTCCCGACATCTCTCCATCCCGGCCTCGCTCGCCTCCCGCATCAACAACTCCACCGCCTCCGGCATACTCGCCTCTGCGGGCATGACATAATAATACGGCATCCGCGCCAACTCCGCCGCCGTCCACCCACTCAACATCTCCGGCCGATTCCCCTCCCAAGCTCCGCTCTTCACGTGGAAATACCCGCGCAGAAAATCGTGCATCCCTTGCGCCGGATTCTCCATCTCCTTGCTAGCGGGCTCCGTGGAGTAGTACCATTTATAGTGTTTTCGGCCCAGCGCGAGAAGATCCTCGTGCACGGTGTCCCCTCCTTCTTTCTCCAGTGACGGGGACAGCGATGGATACGGGGACGTATTAAACGGCACCCTCGGCGTCCCATTAAACGGATGACTCAGAAGCACCACGCTTCGAAACAAATCCGGCCGGGTAACAGCACATAACGCGGCCGTGACAGCGCCCGCATCATGCCCAACAACACACTCCACGGAAGTATGCCCCAGGGCGTGCACGAGCAGCACCACGTCCCGGACGAGCGAGGTGCCCGTGAAGGTGGTCAGATCGACGGTGTCGAAGGGCCGCGTGTCCCAGCCCGTGGTGCGGCCGAAACCTCGTGCATCGGGGGCGACAACGTGATACCCGGTGGAGGCGAGAGCGGGGAGGACTTTGCGCCAGGAGAAGGCGAGTTCGGGGAAGCCGTGCAGGAGGAGGATTAGGGGTTTGCGGGGGGAGTTCGGGTCGGAGGTGGGAGAGGGGGCGCCGGATTCGAGGATGTGGGTGGTTAGGGATGGGGTCGGGATGAAGCGGGTGGTGATGGTGGGGGGGAGGGGGAGGGGAAAGGTCATGATGTAGTGCTTTATATACAGTTTGCGGGTGTAAATGTGGGTGTGGGTGTGGATGGGATGGGATGAGTGGGTTGAGAGAGGGAGATGGGGTTATGTATAGGTATAGGGTGGAAGGAAGCATATGATCGGGCGGATGGGGATGGATGACCCGAGGCACCTTGAAGCCTTTGTACCTTTGTACCTTTTGTACAGCTTTACATCGACATCGATAAAGAATGGTCGATGATGTATGTACCAACTGCATCCATGACGATCCCGCGGGTGCCCATCCGGGCCTAGTGTACGGGCTCCGGCTTGGCTCATGACGCAAGAGCCCAACCGGGAATTCCATCTCGGCGGCCTTTTTCTCCTGTTCGTTTCGTGCCTCTCGTCCCTCTCGTTCCCTGTGCTTCATCTCCTGCTTCTCGCTGCATCCTTATTTCCCTGCCTGCATCGCCCACCCTCCTTACACTCCCTCCCCCCCCCCTCTCCTTCGCTCCGCCCTCCTTTCCTTCTCCCCCTCTCTCGTTTCCCCGTCTGTTTGCTTGCTTGCTTGCCCTCCCTCCATTCTTCATCAACAAACATCCCGATATCGCACCAACTGCCCTTTCTTTGCCACCCCCGTTTCCATCCATCTATATATAACGCCGTTCACGACCCAAAATTCAAAAGCAATTGCATACCTTCACTTATCCCCCTCTCGGGCACACCGCCTGAGCCATGTTCCGCAGAAAGAGGAGCTCCTCGCAACACCAGGTGAGTCTCCTATTCAACCATGCTCCGATCTCTATCGCCCCAGGCTGACGCATACAGCATCCACTCTCTGCCTCCTCGTCGCAATCGGCTCAATCTGCCGCCAGTCATGCCTTTCTCAAATCTCAACCCTCCTCCAGCAGCCTGTCCTCCGCCGCCGCAGCCGCCGCCCTGCGCAGTCTCACTCCGACCCCGACCTCCGTCGAAAATGTCCAGACAAAGCGCATGATGCAGCGCAGGGCCTCCGTCTCATCCCAGGCGAGCGGAGTGCCCAGTCTGCGTCCGACAAGCCGGAATGGTCTCCGTCGCGCCAACAGTTCTGCCTCGATGTCCACCCGCACCTTCCGCGACCAGTCGCCGCGACGCCCGGCCTCCAGTTCCGGCCCAGTCGATGTCGCCCCGCCGCTCCCTTCCATCCCCAGAGAATATACCGCGCGCAACAATAAGGTCCAGCGTTCGACCAGCGTCGGACCGTCCCAGCGACCCAGTCCCCGCACGAAGCCTGCGGCGGGGAGAGGAATGAGCGTCGACCGCGGCTCTGCCACCCGGCCCGCTCCTCGCGCCCCAGGGTCGACTCCTTCGCCAGACCTTCGACGACCAGGGAGCCGGAATTCCGTCAATTTCTCGTATCCAATGAGTTCGCGACCAAATTCCCCCGATGGACCCGCCGATGCGCTGGATAGACGTGATGCTTCGGCCAACATGTCGCTGGCGGGCCAATTGTCCTCCCCGGAGTCTCCCAAGTCCAACAACGCCAGCCCTCGATCAGCCAGGATGGCAAAGCCCATGGGCGTGTCCCCAGGAAGCCCTGGCCGGAGCACACAGTCAGTGGGCACCGCAGTCGCCGCTGCACAGGCCGCCATTGTACCCCGGATGCAAGACCTCACTCAAATCCATCCTCCACCCGCGGCCCCTCGCATTTCTGTCCCTCGCGAGCAGACGATTCCCGATCAGGTTCCCAGCCAACCAGCCGCGCCGCCCGAACAAAAGCAGCCTGCTCGCCCGCATCTAGTGAAACGTCCTTCCACGGTCCCCGAAGACGCGCAGGGCGAGGAACGCGCGGAGTCTAATGCCCCTGGACAGCGGACTGTTCCACCTCGAGTTGGCAGTGTGACGCCAGATGCTCCAGTTGTGGTCAAGTTCCCACCCACTCCCGACACAGGCAAGGATCAATTGCTGAGTCCGCCCGTAAGTCCTCCAGAGCCGACTCCATCCACTGATGTTGGCCGGGACAGCAAACCGTCGAACGTTCATCAGTCGGGTAGCCCGGGGCGGTCGGCTCACTTCTCCCGTCACTTGCTGGTGGCGGCCTTTGCAGGCGAGCAGCTGCACCAACCGCCCCCTCGGTCCCTATCGCCAGCCAAGTCTGCGATGAAGAATTCGCGGAAGAGCTCACTTTCTCCCGAGGGCCGAACGCAATCTGTTCTGCGGCTGGGACCGCCGCTAAGCGAACTCTCTGATGGAACATCCGTTGCCTCCGATGAAGGGTCCAAGCCAGGGATCCGGAGGAAGCCCATCAAGGTCAGTTTTGATGACGAGGCGGAAGTGGTCGGGGCTGCTGCGAGTCCGCCCACTTCGCCAGATGAAGCGATTCCTGAGGCGCTTCCGGAGAAGTCCAAGCCCAAGTCTAGTTGGTTCAGTGGGAAGAGGAAGCCCGTTCCGCTGAATACCGAGTTTGACGAAGTGCTGAAGCCCCGGCGGGCTCTCCCGTCATTTGGTAGTATTCGAGTCGGCAGGGATGGTGACGCCCAAGAGAAAGCCGTCCCTGAACTGAGCGACAACGAGTCAACGACATCATCCGACTCGCCTGCGGAAGCATTCCGGTGGTCGTTCTCCAACGACCGCGCCATCGGGGGCCTCCTCTCCGAAAGTCAATCAAGGGAAGCCGAGAAGCGCGTGCCGCCACTGATGCTTGCGAACGCAGCCGAAAGCGATTCTGAGGCCGAGAAGTCGCCGCAGCAGAGTCATTTCACTGGTCAATCGGATCTGGACGAAGCGTCAGTAGGACCGGCTGCTGTCTCGGACGTTTCCTCCCATGCGGGACACGGGCACACAACGGAGACGACTTTGACAGTGCCCAACATTATGGTCCAGCCGGCATCCCCCGATCCGACAAAGGCGCGGTCAAGCCTCGAGTGGTATGAAGTTCCCGGCGGCTTTCCGCGATCGTCGCTGGAGTTTGACCCCAAGGGTCATAGCAAGACGAAGGCAAAGGAGAGATCCACCAGCCACGCAGCCGGCGATGCCGCCTTAGGTACTGTCGATGACGAGGAGAGCGGTGATGAGTCAGGGGACAGTGTCTACAGTGATGCCGAAGAGGGAATCGAAGGGAACGGTTACGGCTCTATCAATGCTATTGTCGATGATGAAACCGCAGCCAATCCGACACCTCCTGCAGAGACTGGTGGCATTGAAGAGAAATCCTCGCCCCGATCTACCGACTGGCCGAGCATCCCCGACACCTGCCAGATTGCCCGCACAGGGACTGCCTTGCCAGATAAGGGTATGGCGCCCATACCCGAGTCACCAGGGTCTTCGCATGAGCCTCTTCCGTTCTCGTCGCTTTACCCCCCATTTCCCACCCAGTCACAGAGTCGGAGGAGCTCTTCTCAAGGAGACCTCTCACGCTCCTCGTCAGTCACTGTGAGACCAGCTAGACACTCCATGCTAGTTGGGGCTAATAGCAGCCCCAGCCTGGGTGACCAGACCCTGCGTGGTGTGAATGGTGTGGCTGGGTCGATGTCTCCACAGCCTGAGGCGTCTCATCTACGTCAACGGTCCCCTCAGGACAACCTCCGAAGGAGGCCAGTCTCATGGAGTCCAGTCCTCGCAAAGGGGACCTCCCCTGACTTGAATCGGGCGTCATATGTCAACGGCAAGAGCTCGCCGGCTTCCCCAAGGCCCCTATCCAGCGGCAGCGACTCCTCCAGCAGCTTCAAACGGGCTGGCCGCCCCGCCCGAGCGGACTCGAGCTATACCATGCGACGAACCATGCGGGGAAACACCCCAGGCCGCCTGGCCCCCAACAGAGCGACGTCCCCGCCGGTTGAGACTCGCCCGGTGTCTTCCGAAGCTGGGGTCGGTACCATGCGCACGACGCTCCGAGGGAATAGTTCCAAGCGGGAGAAGCCCTCGTTCTTCTCCAACAGCAAGCCGCCGAAATCCAAGCTGACGAAGGCGCCTGGCGGGATGTTCGCATCGCGCTTCCCGGATTCGGACTCGGACGATGAGGGGTACGAGGCCTGGAGGTCACGACATCGCTACGAGGATTCGAGCGATGAAGACACACGGGGCCCGAACACCATGCGACCCGTCCGGGGCATTCCCCGTCGACAGGGGGCGCGCGACGGCGACTCGACGGAACTGGAAGACAGTTCCGACGAGGAGCACCGTGCACCCCTGCGAGCCATGCCGCAGTCCTCCGGCAAGTTGAACCCATCCCGGGACCCTGCGCTAGCGGCCGTCGCTAAAAATCGCGGGATGACGGAGGATGAGCTCGACGAGTTCCTCCGTCAGCCTAACCGGGGCCGGAAGCCTGGACTCTTCCATCGCTTCAGCCTCCGAAAGTCGAGGTCTCCCGTCAATCGTGTCCAAGCCAAAGCCAGTTTGGATGGATCCGTGCGAAACGGAGCCCTTCCAGAGCGTGCACGGCTGGATCAGGAGCCAGGACGAGGGGACCCTCCGTTGCCGGGTCCTCAATCGAATATTGTCACCACCATCACGGCGACCAATCCGCCCCCGCCCCCCTCCAAGCTCCTGCGAAGGCCTTCGCAGAGGTCTTCCCGAGGCGACAGCTGGCCGCTGCGCTCTGATCGCAAGGAGACTCGGGCAGACTCGCCCGCCCCCGCAAGTGGGCCATCTGAACGACTGGCCACGGTGGAGGAGGCCAGTCTGAACGGCAGTACTGTCGTTCCCCCTGCGCCGGAACCCGTCGCCAAAGAGAACGAGAACCCTTCGGCTAGAGTGTCTGGAGTGAAGTTCGAGGGGCGACGGGCGAATGTGACAGATGTGGCGATATCCTCGTCCGGCCGCAAGAAACGATTTCCCCGACTACGCAAGGCCTTTGGGCTGCGTAGCTGAACGGGGGCAGTTGCTAACTTGCCTTCTCATATATATACGATCTAGTGCCTGTGGTTTTGTTTCATTTCTTTTCCCTTCGATGTTTGTGTTGCAAATACTTATTGTAATATTTGTTTTGAACTGTTACGCGGTGCGACTAATCATAATCATAGTGGACAGGCGACGGGGTGAAAAAGGAGGAAGAAAAGTCGGGATGCAGAGGGCGCGAAGCCGGCCTTACGAGATACGGACAGCACGGTGGTTTGGGGGCGCGACAGGCGCTGGGATACACTATCATTTAACATTTGGGATTTCATTTTGGACTTGGATCGATACCCTCGTTTGGTTGCCATTCTGGCCGGGCTGTGGCCCACGATGGGCCATGGGGCCTGCTTATTATTTATTTATTGGATATGATGCCATAATTACTATTTACCAGGCGATCTTAACTGACTGCCGTTGTCTACTTTCCCCATTTTGATCCTGTGTGGTGTACTCTGTAGGTTCGTGATGCTTCTTGTGCGGGTTGGCCGCCGGTTGTGCGGGGCCCAAGGCGTGGACGAGCTGGTGGAGTCAGCATGTGAGAGGTCTCTTCTGGGGTTTATTGTCCGGCTGCAGCGATTGAGATCCATGTGCCACCTGATCTCCGAACGTTGATGAGATCATGAGAGATTGGTCCCTCGATTACAGCGATGGCTGGGAAACGGCCCCGACCCAGGGAGCCGACCTAGGTGAGCAATGGCGCAGCAGGCAGCAATAATGTCTCGGCGACCGGAGATTAGTTTCCTGCTGGGGACGTCTAGACTCTGGAGCGAGCCGAGGGAGCGTTGGAGCTCTGGACAGTGGGCAAGCAGGGGCAGAAAACCGGCAGGCTGGGGAAAGTGAGGCTGGTCGGCCGCGACGAATGGCAGGGCAGTGGCAAAGGTCGAGGGCCGGTGGAGAGTGGCCGGGCGCGGATGAGACCGGTTGGGGACCAGCCAGCTTGATTCGCCAATGGCGGGACAACACGAAGGCGCCCAAGCGCCTGCTGCAGCGATCCGGCCTGGGCGCGAAGAAGAGCTCGAGCTGGCTGGCCGATGGGGAAGCTCAGGGCCAGTCAGCTCCACGCATCAGATCAGTCCATTGGGGCGAGCAAGGAGACCCTCGTGGAGGGGGTTGGTTTCTCTGGGAAACGCGCGAGATGGCGATAAATCCCAAACATCGGCAAGGACGGCGGAAAGCATTGGGCGACGATCGGTTGGAGCTTGCGGGATCCAGATCCATTGGGATCCAGATTTCCCGATGTGACCCGGGGGATCAAGGGCAGTTGCCATGGGGACCCGGTTGGGGGGAGGGGGGGCTGGCCAGCCTCGTGGTGATGAGTGGTGAGATAGCGTGCTGCATGTGAAGTGCGTGAAGTGTGAAGAGGTGGAGCATGCGCCGATGCGTTGGAGGAGCGATCAAGGCGATGGCGTCAGGGAGGAGATGCCTTCGGGTATCTACAAATAGCGGGCGCCGTGCAATGGGATCGAACGGCCGGGAACCGTGGATGGGACGAGGGCCGACCGTGGAAGCCAGCAGGAACCTCGGGCCAAACCCGTGGTGCAACGTCCTGGGAGGTTGGTTGATTATGGTTGATTGTTAATTGAAGATTAGTAGTAGAAGGATATTACTGCGTAGAGTTTGTTGTTGTGTAGGGGCTGATACGTTGATACGGGCTGCTGAAGAGCGGCCATCAACCCGCCCGATTGGGCAAGGGCAGGTAAACAAACGTACGCGTGAGTGAAACCGAACGGCGGTATTTTCCAGCAGCAGCAGCAACTTGGCCGGCCTACTTCAACTCCCTCCTCTCCATCCCTCCAGACATCCCATCCTCTCTTCTTCTCTATCCCCAATCCTATCCTCATCCCACTTCTTCCATTCCATTCCACCTTCTCTGCCCCTCTCCCCCCCCCCCCCCCCCC
>KZ826418.1:19106-105900 GCA_003184635.1 Aspergillus sclerotiicarbonarius CBS 121057
CCCCCCCTCTTAAGCTTAAGCTTATCTCACATTCCTCTCCCCCAGGAATTCTCCGCTGATTGAGATTGATCCATCTCGCCAGCCTCACTTCCACCTCACTATCAAAGAAAGACTTCTCCCTTAACGAGTCTTTTCTTGTCTCGCCTTTCGAGTTGTTACCCAACAGTTCGAAAGGGATTCGAGAAGAGACGCCCACAGGACAGCCAATCTGGACTTTGACGCCCGCGTCCCCATCCCCTTCAGTGTCTTCCCGTCGTCGTACCGGAGTGACGCTGTTCCTGGACCTACTCTTGCCACTGCTCGAGTAGAGGAAGAAGTCAATCTCGATCGCACTTCGCACGTCGAACGGGAAGATACTCGAACCTCTGCTCCTCTCCCCGACCCTCGTGTCTACGGAAAGGAAGAAGTCGACTTTCGCTTCGAGCAGGATCGTTTTGGCGCTGCTGGTCGTGGTTCTCACCAGGACGTGAACGTTACCTTTGACGAGCGCATCCAGACTACCACCACTACTACTACACCTGGTCCCAGTCCGACCTTTGGTCCTAGTGCTGGTGCTGGTTCTGCCTTTGCTCCCTCTGCAGCGCCACCGCCCCGGTATCCCGAAGTTGACCTAGCGCGTGAACGGTGAGTCGGACTATTATTTTGGTGTCTTGGAACTGTTTTTGTTTTGTTATTGTTATTGTTATTTTCGGGATTCTGGGTGGCTGCCTGGGATTGGCACGGGCACCTCCGCCCGCGCCAATCTGCGCCCAAGTGGAGAGACAACAAGCGGTGTCACGGCCGGGCTTCAGCTAGTCGCGTCCTCCACTAAATTACGTGGCACCAAAACAAACAACCCGCCCGGCTTTTCTATTCGCATTTCCTCTTCTTTTTGCCCGCCGTTCCCTCTTTTCCCTTCGATCTCTCCATTCCTCATTCCCACCCCCAACTTGGTCCCAGCTTAGCTACCTCCCCTCCCCCCCCCCCCCCCCCCCCCCTCCAAAAAAAAAGTATTAAGTCCTGTCCACCCAATCATACCTCCCCCCCCCAACCCCAACCTTGCCTCACCTTCCTTCCCCCTTCCTTGTCTTGCCTTGCCTTGCTTTGCCTACCTCCTCCGACCTCCACCGGCTCCAATTATCATTCCCATTACCTTTACCTTTACCTTTCCTCTGACACACTTGCAGCTTCCGTGAACCCAAGGTCCGCTTCCAAGACCGTCAACCCACCTACGATCAAGCTCTCCAGAACCAGCTTGATCTCACTGAGCGCGAGTATCGTCGTCGGGTCAACCCAACCTACGACGTCACTTCCTCGTACGACCGCCGCTCCCAGGCTCCTGTAGACTCTTACGCCGGCCCCCGCCAGCAGTCCCGGGACGTTTCGTACGACCGCACTCTTCAGACCGACTTCGACGTCTCGTACGACCGTGCTTACCAGGCTAAGCCCGTCGACTCGTACCGTCGTGACCCCCACAACCGCCGTCAACAAAACGTTGAGCCGGTTCCCCCGCCTCCCAGCAACGAGACTTCTGTTAAGGTCCTCAAGACCAAGACTGTGATTGATTCCCCTCCTTCTCGCAAGATGGGTTATTACGACGACGACGGTAACTATCACTCCTTCCGTCGTGGTGTGGAGCGCGCTGCCGACCGCATCATGCACCCTTTCCACCACCAAAATGGTCAGCAGAGCCGCCAGGAACTTGTCGTCGCTGACGAAGGCGGTCCAGTTCGTTTCCGTGAAGGCGTCCGTGAGGATGTCCGCATCGTTGAACCCCGTGCCGGTGGCAGCTCCACCACGGAGAGTGTGCCGATCCCCTGCCACTTCATCCGCATCGGCGACATCCTGATCCTTCAGGGTCGTCCCTGCCAGGTGATCCGCATCTCCGTCTCCCCCCAGACCGGCCAGCACCGCTACCTGGGTGTCGACCTCTTCACCCGTGAGCTGCAGGAGGAGTCCAGCTTCGTCTCCAACCCTTCGCCTTCCGTCGTGGTCCAGACCATGCTCGGCCCCGTCTACAAGACCTACCGCATCCTGGACCTCCGCGATGACGGCAGCCTGGTTGCCATGACCGAGACTGGTGATGTCAAGCAGGGCCTGCCTGTCGTGACCCAGGGTCACCTGTTCCGCCGCATCCGCGAGGCCTTCGAGGATGGTCGGGGCAGCGTGCGCGCCTTGGTCATCAACGACGGCGGTCGCGAGCTGGTCGTTGACTACAAGGTGGTCCACGCTTCCCGCCTGTAAGCCCACCCACCTTCCGGGTTGGGTTTAGTCCCCGTGGGTGACCCGCCGGCGTTGTGCCGTGGCACCCACCCGTGCTGCACGAACCACGGGTGCGCCCTGGGGGTTGCCGAGCAACTTCCGTGTGTTTTTTTTCTGCGCCAGTGTGAACGATCTTTATGACCTGACCTTTTTGTATCTGATGGATTATGCAACGATGGGAATGGCCTCTTGAAAATGATGTATCTGGCATGGCCTTCTTGTATTTAGGATAATGGAATGTAGATTTACTACACCCTCTGTATTCCGTAGATTGCTACCCTCAATTATGATGTTCCTTGATGTTCCCGTTAGCTATATCCTTCCACGTTTCTCACATTCCATGGATCTCGATCCGCCGTTTACCCACATTCCAACCATAACCTTAACCCACGCACCTATCCCTAGTCTATACTTTCCAAAACTCAGATCACATTCCCATGATCCTAAATTAATCTCACATGCGGAGTATGAATCCACCCATACTATCCAAGATCGATAAAAGTCACCTCTTATGCCTACCCAAACCAAAAATAAATATTGACATCTATCTCACCCTCTCAACCCCCTCATCCTATCTAGTTAGCACTTACCTTACCCCACCCCGAGTACTTTCCACTAGCATACTAGGGTTCCGAGGGGTTTGAGTTCTCAGAGTCGGAGAACGAGCCAGATGAGACTGGTTGGTAGGCAGAGGATGTGATTGGATTGGAGGAGGTGGGTTACGCTGGTTGGGTAGGATGGTGGGGGTCTCGGTGTGCGTGTGCGTTTGGGGGAGGGTGATGCGGGTCTAGGTGGTTGTGAGGGTTGAAACTAGGGCGAGGAGGGGGGGGGTAGATGAGTTGGAGGAAGGGGAGGTGGGTTGGGTTCTGTTTCGTTGTGTTTGGGGGGTTGAGAGGTCTGTCTGCGCTTTCTCAGAAGTTGGACAAGGGCGTGGATGAGTGGTACGGTGATGGGGAAGAGATACCATAGTGCGTTGTAGGGCCCTCGGGAGGCTATGCTGGATGCGAAGAACCTGGCCATTGGTCGAGTATCATGGCGGGGATGAGAGTCGGAGATGTAGGAGGGTCTATCCTGCAGTTAGTTCCTAATAAGATGCGGGATAGAGGCGTTCGGATGGATGTGTATAGATGGTACCAGAGCACGATGCTGGCCAGACCTTCTAGCCAGGAAGATATGGTTTGGTCAGTGTGGTGTTGATATAGACTATGAAGGTTGATGTACTCACATCATCACGTCGATATATGATTGCGCGTGGCGATTACTCTCCAGCAGCCAGATTCCAGACATTGAACCCATGTCCATGAGGAGAGTGAATGCTAGGGCGTGGGACACGGGGTCACTGCCGCTGATAGCCAGCAACAAGCAGGTGATTAAAGGATTAACGACCTTGTACCGGGGGGATATGATAAAAAGGTGCTTTCAAGTCAACAATTTCTCCGTTACTGGCAGTCAACGTTTCTTGTCCAAGTATATGTCGAAGCATGGGACGCAATGATTCAGTAATCGCATCTGTAGTGAGCCTGCTTACACTATAGCATCGCACAAGAGGACGGATGACCAAGAGAATATACTTCCACATTGGTTCCAGCCTGATACGGTCAAAGCTGGGGACGAATGGTATGGCGCCTCCGTGTCTGCGTGGGATAGCCCGTACCGAATGCAGCTTTTTTGCTCTAACGAGGGCCATCATTGCCATCTCCCCGGTAAAGTGTTTCATAAGATGTAGGGTATAGACATGTGTGGGGTGATGGTCGACGGGGACGGCTTTATTCTTGACATGTATTGGTTCTGATAGAATCCTAGGTGTTTGTACAGAGTCTGAAGTAAATCTTGTCGGTACAGGAAGACGACAGGGTAGCCGTGTCTAGCCCAAGTTATCTCAGTTCTGAGAAATGGTCCAGATAAGATATGCCTACCCATTTTCAATTGTCTCGAGGGAATCGTCCTCGAAAATGGACACCCCACTCTCAGACCAGATGAAAAAGCGCTTCAAAGCGGCAGTCGACGCGATACAGTCGTCCAACATACCCAGTTGACCCAGAATGTGAGACCCATTTCGCAAAATGCCAATGGAAGCGCCTTCCTGCGGTGCAATGTCACCACGAGCTTCGAGGGCCACAAACTCGATGTTACTTTTGATTAAGCAGTGCGCCAGTGTCAAGCTGGCAATCGATCCGCCCGGCATAAGGACGCGGGATTTCTGCATTCCGTTTGTAGCCATGGTCCACTATTCACTGAGATGGAGCGTCACTAAATTGGTATGTCCAGCCTCTGGCTAGACCACGTCTGCCTTTTCAACCGAACATGGACAGGCATCGCAAGACCTAGATGAGCAGAAAAATGCTCGTCGTAGACACCCCCATCCATGACCAATATAAACCAGACAAAAAAAAGGGGAAAGACTGCGTTTCACATCCAAGGGGGTAGGTATCGTAACCCAGTGCTTAGGGTGCCTCATGAGCGCCACTCGGTGGGTATCTCATCGTAGTGCCAAAAACGCAACGCTGCATAAGGCATCTGTTGAGGACTCGCCGATACCCACTTCACATTTCATACCACTCAACGGTCCTTATATCATGCAGATCAGCATCCAAAGAGAAACGACGAGGAAAGTTCTCGTATATAGGAGGTATAGAGGTTATTTCCTTTCTCTTTGACAAAGTAAACGAACGCTATCGTATCTCGGCATCGATAACTCGGACCGATTCATTTTCACTAAAGTTATGAAGCCTGTTAGCTTTGGGTCTTGGACAGATTTACGGTTTGGCTGTAATGAAGTAGGGGTTTTAGCACACTGGAGGTATGAAGGATGTGGTGGGATCAGTAAAATAGCCAGTATTGATTGGGGTTGAACCAATACCTTTGTGATGACAGCGGAGCAAGATGCCTTCGAGGATGCCTTCGGATTAACCTGGATGTAGACATGCTAGATCAGAAGAGTGGCCATTAGTCGGACAACAGAAACTCGTCAGGGGCCAGTGACCTGGGGAGTATATCTTACCTCTCGAAGATCCACCCTGCATAGCTGAATCTCCGCCATCTGAACGATCGGTGTCATTCTATCAGCTGAGTCGGCGTTGACTGGTGAGGTTGATGGAGATTTGTGTGTATACAGATGAATGTGCACCTTTGCTATCTGGAGGGTGAAGTCATTCCTCGATCTTCCTAGTTCATCTACCAGCAACAACCGGTGATGCCTCAAAGGTCAGGTTGCATTGATTCTCTTCCTACTTGTCTCTCTATCTCCTTGAGTATTCTCCCAGTGGTTCCACATTTATTCACCTAACTGACTATATAACTGACAGACTATAACCGCACGATCTTTTATAAATATAGTACCTCCTCAACCACCCCCCTCGCCATCTACCCCTTATACGGCCTAATCGCCTGTGTCGGTTGAACGTAATCAAAGTGACCCATTCCCGCCGAGAATGCAACATCCTGTGGCCCCCCAGCCACATGTCCACGCGGGCAGAGGAAGCTGTGTGGGAAGCCCAAGTCGAAGTCATACCCGGTCTCGATTTCCTTCACATCCTCCGGGGTAAGCTCCAAGCTGAGGGCCTCGACGTTGGCCTTGAGGTGCTCAACCTTGCGACCACCAACAACAGGGAAGAAGTAGGGCGCCTTCTGCATGGCGTAGGCGAGGGCCACGCTCGTGATGGGGACACCGTGACGCTTCGCGACGTTGTCCAGGACAGCGGAGACTTTTTCTTCGCGTCCGGAGAGAAGGTGTGGTGAGTTACGGACACGGTCACTGGCGTCGGCAGTGGGGGAGCGGATGTAGCCTGGTTTCATTGGGTTGGGTTTGGTTAACAACTATATCCAATTTCGGGTTACTGTTGGGTTCGAACATACCATTACCGAGCACACCCCACGCATGAATTGCCATACCCTCATCGCGGCACATGGGGATCACATCCCGTTCCAGATCTCGACAAACCGCCGAGTACCTGCCCTGGTAAACGGAGAAGGGTCGCAGGCCATGGGCCCGAGCGTATGTATTAGCCTTGGACACGACCCAGGCCGGCGTGTCACTGATACCCAGATAGAGAACCTTGCCCTGGGCGACGAGGTGGTTGAGCGATTGCATCAGCTCCGGGATGTCTGTGGAGTAGTCCCATGCATGGACGAAGTAGATGTCAATGTAGTCAGTGCGCAGGCTCTGGAGACTCTTGTTGATGGAAACGTGCATGCTCTTCGTGCCGTTGCCGCCGTAGTTGCTTTCCTGGAGGGGCTGACCGGTCACTGGGGAGAGGGTGTATTTGGTTGCGATGACCATCTCGGAGCGACGACCGCGTTGCTCCATCCATTCGCCGATCCACTCCTCCGACTGCCCACCTTGGTATGCGTTGGCGGTGTCGATGAAGCTTCCACCCAGCTCGTAGAAGGTGTCCAGGAGTTCGAAGGCGGTTTCTTTGGTGACGAGACCAAGTCGGCCGGCCCATTTCTCGCCTAGGCTCATGCCTCCGAGGGAGAGAGGGCTCACTCGCACAGCGGCGGTAGGAGAGAGAAGGCGATGGCGCCCAAGGAGGCTTTGGGGTCCAGGAGCGGAGGTTGCGGCCATTGTGATGATGATTTGTGGAAGAGTCTTGAAGTATATTGTAACAAGATGCTGTAGCTGGTGGTCTGTAGATGAGGAGAGGATGAGTACACAAACGATGCCATCCTGCTTCTTTCACGGCCTTTTATAGCCTGGTCTTGGATCGTTCGGTGGAGGGGCCAAACAATGTGACTCTATTGTTAATTGATGTAGTTCGGTGATAACCGATGCTCGTGTCAGATCTAGAAGCCGAGTCGGACTTAGGGTTTTGGGAGCCGTCCTTAAAGCCTTAACTCCACCATTGCTGAACAATCCTGAATTCATCGTGAGGACCCACCCATGGTAAAGCGCAGTGTCCTCTTAAATCAATGGGTTCCCCAGCTTCAAATCTAGGATACACTCTAGGATATGCTCATGACAAGATGCATCTAAGCTAGGATCGCCTTCCCAGCACCGTCCGGCAACGCAACTCGGAACAGAGCAAACGGCCGCTCCCGATCCTGTCTCCAGAGCTGATTCTCGGTGAAATACAGATACCCCTTCTCAACCCCGGTCGCATTCTCCTTCAAGGTAACCACACTCATCGTATCCGTCCACCCCATTCTTGGATCCCGCACAAAGGTCTCCACGCTCACATTTCCAGGGTAGAACACGTTGATCGCATTCGACTCGAAGCTCCCCATATAGATCCTTCCATCCGAGTCAACCTCGTACCCATCACTCACCCCCTTCTGGGTCAGCTTGCTCACGCTCTTCTTAGCAAGCGCTATTCCTGCTGAAGACGAATCCCGCAGGATGGCAGTAGGGATGGAGTAAACGTCGCGGCCACTCACGACACCAAAGTAGAGCGTCTCTCCGTCAGCCGAAAGAGAGATCCCATCGGTTCCCGTTGAAACGTCTACAGTATCGCCCCAGATGAACGCCCGGAAATCAGGTTCTGCTTTCGTCAGCGCAAGG
Source organism: Aspergillus sclerotiicarbonarius CBS 121057 (assembly GCA_003184635.1). Taxonomy (NCBI): domain Eukaryota; kingdom Fungi; phylum Ascomycota; class Eurotiomycetes; order Eurotiales; family Aspergillaceae; genus Aspergillus; species Aspergillus sclerotiicarbonarius. Next base: position 26,845 of record KZ826418.1, read on the forward strand.
CCGTCAAGTTGGCGCCAGGATTTTCCTGTTCCGAGATCAACCACCATCAGGCCGTTGCGGCCTTCCGGGCTAGAATCAGTAAGGTAGGCAACACCCTCGCCGGAGGTGCCGTTGAGATCGGGTCGGAGGTCAAAGCGGACGTCGTTGGGGTACTGTTGTTCCATGTTAGAGATATACAAGGGGCTGGCATAAAGAACCATTGGCGTACGGAGTCTGCATAAGCAACATCCCGCGGGAACAGGATCGTCTTAAAGACTTGGTTGGTAGCCAAGTCTACTCCGACCAGCTTTGGGCCACCGTAGGAGGACAGGAGGAGGGTCTTGTTGGCTGTGTTTGCACGGCCAGTGTCAAGAATCCACAGGCGGTCTTTGGAGTCGACAACAACACTTTGGACACTGATCAGATGGTTGGGGTAGTTGACTGTTGTCTGAATAGAGATAACGGCGGTTAGGCATGGGGGTGGGGTCGCAAGCAGGGTCTAGAGTACTGACTGCTGGACTAGTAGAATAGTTGACGGCCCCTCCTGGGGGATAGTTGATTTCAGCAGAAGGATATGGGACTTCAGTCGTGGGGTTAGTCAGTTCCGCCACTTGGTATCGGATGTTGTTGGCATCCAGCCCGAGCGGGTAGCACGAGAACATGCGGCCGATCGAGGATACGGCGACGCCTGCGATACATCAGACCAGCATAATTAGCAGGTGGATTAAGAGTATACCGGTGGGGAACTGGTCATAGTATCTATGAACGAGCTCCAACGCGGGCCCGTATACCCCTGAGTCATGGGCCAGAGAGTTGACACGCCCCGCAAGGAGGAGAGGCAGCAGCTGGGGGATGGAGACACGCATTTGGACTTTGACTTGAGTTGGATGTCAATTGCAGTGACTGCCGTAGTGAAATAGGCTCAATAAATACTTCAACGAAGAAGCTAAATCACTGGGACGGTTATGACGATATGTTAACCCAGACAGGTTTAAGCTCCGCACGAGTGGTTGCAGATGCCATGGAATAGCTAATTTAGATTAAGATTATTCAGGAACAAAGGTTCTTGGCCATTCAATGCTGCCTGTGACCCCACAGAATCGGATGACGGTTGCACTGTCTTTCTTCAATGGGAGTGGTGTCTGCCATGGCAGTGAAATCCGTCGTGGAGGTTCAATGGAGGGGGTTGGAAGTCAGCCGTGTAATAATATATTGCCTCGGCTCAATGGTAGTCCGGACATATATCATCAATACCCCCGATATTCTGCTGCAGGCCATGGAATTCAGTTATCTCCGACCCTGGAAAGATGATATCAACATCCGAGCCCATTTTGGTAGGGTTTACTGACCAGAAACATCCAAGGTGGCGGCGCAACTTAATGCCGCTCGATCTCCGCTCGATCTCCGGCTTCGTCCGCGAGCCCGAGTCATCTATATAAAGGAGCCGACTGCGAACATCAGTGACAATCAAACATCATTAACATCACTCAATTCCACAATATGTCTCTCTCAGACCGCATTATCCTCATTACTGGCGCTTCCAAGGGCATCGGAAAAGCCATCGCCCAACGCCTCGCCGCCGCTGGCGCGACCATCATAATCAACTATCTCAGCGATGTCAACGGCGCCAACGATCTCGTCAACGAGATTGGGCCATCCCGAGCCCTAGCCGTTCAAGCCGACGTGTCCAAGCCATCTGAAATCCGTCGTTTAGTGGAGACCGCCGTATCCCGGTTTGGCTGCATCGACACCATAATCCCCAATGCGGGGATACTCCCAATGAGAGACCTAGCAGCTACCACAGAGAGTGACTTCGACGCTGCCTTCGCACTGAATGTCAAGGGTCCGTATTTCCTAGCTCAGGAAGCCATGAAACATATGCCTCCAGGTGGAAGGGTGATCTTCATCTCGTCGACAGTGGCGGCGTTCTCGGGGGTGGCGCCGGCATACTTGCTTTATGCGTCGACCAAGGGCGCCATTGAGCAGATGACAAGATTGATGGCGAAGGACCTAGCGAAGAAGAACATCACTGTCAATGCGGTTGCGCCAGGGCCAACTAAAACGGAGATGTTTATGAAGGGAAAGTCGGAGGAGCTGGTGAAGGGGATTGCTGCCTCAAATCCGTTCGGTAGAATTGCGGAGCCCGAGGAGATGACGGGGATTATTGCGTTTATGTGTGGAGGGGAAAGTGGATGGATGACGGGGCAGGTGGTGAGGGTCAATGGAGGGATGCAAGTATAAAGGAGGGTTGTGATGTTTTGCTTGGAGGTGTGGAGGTAATCAGCACATACCCCTGGTGGTTAGACAGTGGAAGGGAAGGAACCCGCAAGCAGATTCTGTATATAGATGGCCATATGAAATGAGGATACGGGGAAAGTCGTGGTCGGATGAAGGAAGTGTAGGAAGACTCCTCCTCCACGATCAGGTGATCCAGTCACGCTTCTTTCCCTATATCAGGGATGCCTGTAGCCTGCTCTCATCCTCTTCTGGGTTTAGTCCATCATAACAGACTTAATTTCATGAAGTTCATCAACTCTCATCAACTTCCATCAAATTCCCGACCTGAGCGCGCATAAACATCTTCAGCGATCAACCTGTTACTTCTACTGATAAGTCGTCACACTAAAGAAGAATCATTGATATTATACTATCCACAGGAAGTCAAGCATTAGTCTTCATACCACATCCCAGGAGATACGGGGAAGGAAAGCGGATGAGAAAGGAAGTCACCAGCCAGGAGCAAGCCAGGATCACGTTGAGTCAACCCGACCTGCCATGGCAGACAAGTCGAGGTGGAGTCCCCGTCATCTGCTGGTCATACAAATCCCGAAGCCGAACGAACAAAGCCACATAGAGGTACAGCACCACGCCAGGAAACTCCCCCAAGTTAGTATACCGATAAACATTCGAAGCACTATCCAATTCGCGCCTGAACAACCAAGCAAATCATACTATATGAGCAGGGTACCTATCCCGCAAGACACGTAACGCCGACTTGATCCGTCAAGATGCACCAGAAGCTATATTATACATGCCCACACATTGAGAAGAGACGAACCGGGTATCGTGCGTATCAAAAACTCCCTGACGAGGGGATTTGCCAAAGAAGAAATGGAGCTGGGAGGAGTAGGTCGGTTACCTTTCACCGAACTTGCCGTACTCCTGTTGCCACTTGAGGAGATGACGGGTCAACACATCCATCATCTCCACGCTGCTTAGGTCTTTGAAGTCTTTCTCCGCAGCTACTTGCCCGGCAGAAGCACCCTCCAGGCCCACACTCTCAATAGCAGCGGAGAGGAGGGGATGCTCGCTCATGAACCTAGCTGGGATACCGTTCGCCCGGTCACCATTGCTGGGTGGAGTGGTGCTCTCCCCCGCCACGGCCATTTCGACCTGCATGCGTGAAATAAACTCCAATATCGCGGTCACCCGTCGCTTCATCTCATTCATTGTGGTGCGTTGGTTCACATAGCGGGGCCGACTAGGCTTGCCTGACTCGGTACTGTTGACGTGTGTCCCATTAACACCCACCCGGGGTGAGTCCCCACCAATTTCATGCGACTGCCCACGCCGGGGAGATCTCGTTGTGGAGTCGGTGCCATTGGCGTCACGATCTCGAGTATACTGATTTCGCCCGATGCGACCGCCACGGCGTGCGGGCGGACGGCCCGATTTGCGAGTGGACGGCCGCGAAGGCGCAGGCTCTTGAGCGGGGGCAGGGGTTTCCTCAGGACTCGGCTGCTTCGGTTCAGGTTCGTTCGCAGCGGGCTTGATAGGTGATCCTGCTTCATGGTCGGATTCGGCGTCTTCCAAAATTAGTTCGCACGTCCAACAAAACATCAATACAAAAGCATCATTGCGACTCACCGTCACCTTTCTGCCTTTCAGACCTTCCCTTCCGACGATTTGCAGCCTCCGGTAGCTCAACCTCGGGCTCTTCCGGATCCTTTGTTTCCTTATCACGCTGGCCGCGCGAAGCAGCTCGCTGTCGTCTAACTCCGTTGGTGGCTGGCTTTGCTTTCGACTCGTCTTCCGAGACAGGCTGGGATGCAGGGTTGCTCTTCGAAACGGCACCTGGAGAGGGAGAGCTCGTGCGCTGTCGTTTGGTTGTTTGTTTATGTCTAAACCCATTCGTGTTAGCTTGGCAACCCGCATCAACAATTGAGATGGACAAGGCTTTAGACATACGCTTCACTATCGCTTCGACTTCTCTTAGGCCTGCGGGCCACAATCTCATCAGTGGTTGACTTAGTCTCTTCTTTGCTCTCTTCGATCGCCCGCCGAATTTGTTCCTCTTCGTCATAAGCCGCATCGCGACTATTCATCGTTGACCGGCGCTTGGGATTGGCAGAGTCATTCTGTCGCGATTTGGGATCCTTTGCGCGCCTGGAAGTTTCCCGCGACGACTCTCGCGAGGATGGTGCACTGGAGGGGGGAGGAGCGACAGGAAGGTATTGGGACGAGTATTGTCTGCGAGACCGTAAGCGAACGTGCCACATGCCGAGAGTGATTATCCAAAAGCGAAGGAGGGGTTATCGAAATGTGCTTGCAAGCGCTCCAGGCGCTGATGCGAGGGAAGGAAAAATCGACGGTAGTAGGAAGAAGCGGGAGAGCTACTCGAGAAGCACAAAATCCGATCCATGGGAAAAGGCGAATGAAAGAAAAACCAGTCATGCTTACCCGTTTGTTTCGCTGGTGATCTTATGGAGGTCCTTGCGACACTCTTCGCAAAAGTACTCGTCGGGGCTCATAGCCTCGTCCATAATGCCAACACAGCCACCGTGCTGCCAGACTTTGCACGAATCACATTGGATAAACATGCTCCCGATCTCGTCTGACATCAGGTCTGCTGCGTCTGCGGAGAGATTAAAAGCCTCATCCTTGATACCAGCACGCAAACCATTGCGACCACCTAAGTCACGACGTGAAGGAGGCAGACCCGGGTACTCCTGCTGTCCACAGAGACACCGGGTGATCTCCTCCTCGTCTTCCTCTTCTTCTCCGTCTTCGTCATCGCCATCACCTAGCCTAAGATGATGGTCGTTATCCTCCTCCCCTCGAGCCCGCTGGCGCTGCCGTGTCTCTCGAAACTCATTTTTCGAGGCTGTGTCGGCATCGTCGATAGACTGGGACCGATTGGTGGAGGACCGCTGAGGGGAGGAGATCTTGTGGTTCGACCGGGTACTTCTTTCTCGAGTCATTGAATTGGAGGAACTGGAAGAGTTCGTATGCTGGAGGATAGCTGGAGAGGGTTGGGAGTTGCGGGCACGAGAGGAGCGACGAGGCGTCATGTTGGAGGGAGGTTATCAGCGGGGGGAGATGGGAAGAGCGACGAACTCTGACAAAGACAACGGCCGCAGGAATGAAGGTATCTGGGGGGGGGGGGAAATATAAATATAACCAGAATGCCAGCACGCTGTCGAGGAGAAGCAGCCTGCCCGTGAGCGAGCTGTCGCACACGGGTGGAGAGCTGGGAGTCGACAGCGACTCGTACAATGGGAAGGATGACAAGAGACGCAGAGAAGGGAAAAAAAGCCGACAAGTCAAGGACTGGCAAATGACAATTGAGACCAAAGGGGGGGGGGAAACATCCAAGAACAGCGCCTGCGAGCTTCAACGAAGACCGAGGACTACATAGTCTGTGGATTTGCACGAAAGGTTGGTGGGGAGGAGAAAAAAGGAAGAGGAGGAGCGAGAGGAGGGAAACGGACCCAGAATGAGAGAGTGACGGACGGCCGGCCGCCGGAACGGGTTTGAGCTGCGCGCCTTTGCGGTCAACGCGCATTGGCCTTTCCCCGCTCCTCTCTCTTCTCTTTCTCCCTCTGCTCTGCGCGCCATCCCTCCCCCCTCACGATCCAACCTCGTCGTTGAGGATCGATAGATCGGCGGGAATGCGTGATGTTCACTGACTGATGCTTTAGGGAAAGGTCTCCGTTTGCCCCCCCTGTCGTCTAAGCCGGTCACCGGTGATAAGGGTTGAAGGAATGCTATGATGCCATCTATGCCACCGTCCTCCAAACCCCGCTTACCTCTCAGCGCTGGCTAGCAACACTCGGGATCGCCCTCAGGCGTCCTCGGGAAAACCAGAGCTATCCTGCCCCTCTTTTCTTCTGCTACAATCCTTGGCCTTACTTCTACTGGACGATGGTCCATGCGATTGCTACCGGCGGACTACGCAGACCCCTGGGGCAAACCGGAAATTTGAGACTGTGCTGACTAACCCACATCGTTCGCAGCGCCGTGACTCTACCATGGCACCCAGAGTATCGTTCAGATTCATTTTAGCTACGAAGGCGTACCGGCTGATCCTGTCCAGCGGCCAGCGTTTTCTTTGTTCCACCCCACCATTGCCCCGAGCATTTCCCCGAGCAACAGAGCCTGTCGGATGGCCTCGGGTTGTCGGGTGTCAATCGAAAGATAACTGGCGGTTCTAATACGGGTTCTCTTTATACGAGTCAGGTCATATGGAAATACGATACCTGGTCTGTCAGGTACGATCGATTTCGAAGGGTTGGCTCAGCTTCGGACGATGAGGGGCGACAGGCAAAAGCCCTACACACAGGGTGATGGAATAAGCGTGGGACAATGGGCACGAGTGACGCAAGGTATAGGAGCGATGGTTTTTGATGTATGTTTGCAGGGAGCCTGGAATCCTACTAGCCAGACAAGATGTAGCTTGGGTGGGGGATTCCGGTCCTTGCAGGGAGGGAAGAAAGGATGGAGAAACAATGCAGGATAAGCTAAAAGGACCGGAGACCATATCCGGGAAGGCGATGATTGCGCATGGAAGATGAGCGGAACCATACGCGGTAACTTCCCGGGCATAAGCCGCGGTCAAAGTCGCGCATCGACGCGAGTGGATGGCGAGTGGATGGCGATCGGGGAGGAAGACAATCAGTCGATAGATAATAAATAGTTGAGGCTTTGGGGGCACCCGGGCCCGAAAGGGGCTAGCGGCACAAGCAGCCTCAGGCACCCGCAGGTATCCGCCGGGCCAGAGAAGCGGATTAGTTATGGCAGTAGTGACTTATTCATCATAATAATTATCGACGAGCGATTCGATTCCCACCCCTCCGCCATCTTCGTCTCCTATTCCCTGCCCCCTCTCCGCATTGTTTGCGGCTCGTTCTATGCCACGGGATCCGCTCTCGCCGGTCGTCTATCTCTCCCTCCTTTCTGGCCTTCCTGCCCTGTCCCTCTTTTGCGTGGTCCGGGGTTGAGCCGGTGTCATTTCTCGGTCCTTCCCTACTGACATCTCGGGTTGAGTCGTCAAAAAGTCTGCATGGGCGGTCTCGGTGCATGGTCTATTGCGTAAGTCCCTTACTCTATCCTGGGCTGCCTGGGAGGCCTATGCTGGAGCTTGGATGCCCGCGTGGGCAGCGCTGCCTCCAAACTCTGTGTGGTTGCGGGTGCCGGCGTTGGGAACATGACAACTGACTGTGGGTGCCAATCCAGTGCGGTCAAGGGTCATCTCCGTATTGCTCCCTCCCCCTCCCCTCCTCCGTATCCACGCCCGAACCAGCGTTAGAGTACCGTGTGGGGGACAGGTGGCCATCGATAAATTAATATAACCGAGGGAGTGGGTTGCATTAAACAAGGAACCATCCAGGGACAACACCGGGCTGGGCTACCAGGAAGGCATCCCGCCGCTCGGCTGTGGTTCTGGTTGTGGAGGTCGCGAAAGCCGATTGTCGGGCATAATGACCGCTACACTGAGTATGTCTTTTACCAAGGATGTCTGTTCCTCCGGGGAAGTAGCGTCTGGCCTTGTTGGTGCGTACAATTGATTGACGGGCTGTACCCCGATGCCGTGGGCGGATCGAAATCAGGGTCTGCTGGCTGCTCAGTTGCTGATACTGCTCATCCGCAGATGGGATGTTTAACTCGGCCCCAGATACACCGTCTCCTGTCTACCCAGATCGGCTGATCCGTCCTCTGCCAAAGCGTACCCTCCGCTCACGCCTGTCCTCTGAAGCGGCCGAGTCCATCCTCTTCCCGCCGGCTCCTCCTGCCACCCAGCTGTTCTACGGCACCTCCGTGGACAGCGGAGACCTTGTAAATGACACCAAAGTATATGTGCAACAGAGCGACGGTCGCGACCCGAGCCCTGAGCGGGACCATCTGCCGTATGAGAACGGGGTCGAGTTGGAGAGCGGTGATGAGGACGGGCCCGTAGTTGTTCGTCGGAGTGCGGGTTTCCGTGGTTCCTCCTTGTCACCGTCAACCCCCAGCGCTGCCCCTCAGGCCCTCCCCTGCAACGGTGAAGGGCCCCCAGTGAAGCCCTCTTCGGCAGGTCCCGATGGGTACGATGCCTTTGAAAACACTAACAACAAAAAGAAACGCAAAATCCCCACGCCAGGCAACCTGGGCAGCCACCACTCCACCCTCTCCCCCGAATTCTCCAGCATGGGCTTGGCCTCCTCCGCTCAGTCGTCTTCGACCCCTGGTGAAGGCAGCCATGTGAGCACCTTCTATGGCACTGGTAGCCCCGCGTCTCCCATCTCCAACGGCATGTCCGGTGCGGGCAGAGGTCGGCTCGGGCGCCATCCCCATCGCAACAGCACCGGCAGGAACTCCTTGTCGCTTCATTCTCCAATCAGTTGGCCGCGGACCCCTACCCGGCGCGATGGCCTGTTGTCCTCTCCAGGACCAACCGGTACGTTGCCTGTCCGTGCCCCGCGTGGATTCGGGCTTCGCTGACTGGGTGTTTTAGGTGACTCCGCCGTGAAACCAGACCAGGGTATAATCTCCGCCGCCATCGCCAACGCCGCTGCGTCCGCTTTCTCCTCGCCCCCTCCAGGCCCCGGCATCGTCAGTATGCTCGAACGACAGACCCCTACACCGACCAAGACCCAGTTCACCTTCACTTGTGAATCGGACTCCTCGAAGGGCATGGCTCTGCAGGCACAGAACGCGTACCCCGCACATCACCGGTCGCCCAGTGCGCTCACTGCGGCAGTCCAGAGTCAACGGGGTTACTCACAGGGTACCCAGACCAGCCCCAACATTGCCTCGCAAGTCAACCAGCCAGGACCGTCTCAATCTTCCCCACAACCGCCGCCGCAGCAACCGCCCAATGCGGGGTCCGAGCCTACTACCACGGGTAGGAAGCAGAAGCGGTCTCCGGGTAGCATTTACGCGCTGGCCGCGCGGCAACGCAAAATCCAGCAGCAGTATGCCAACCTGCACCACCCGCCCAGCATCGAAGACACCTGGATCTGCGAGTTCTGTGAATACGAGAGCATCTTTGGCCACCCGCCCGAGGCGCTCATTCGCCAGTATGAGATCAAGGACCGCAAGGAGCGGAAGCGATTGGCGGAGAAGAAGCGATTGCTGGAGAAGGCCAAGATGAAGGGCCGGAAGGGCAAAAAAGCGACCAAGAACGCCAGCAAGCAGGCGGCGGCGCAGCAGGCGGCCTATGACCAGGGATACGACCGGGCATCGGCGGACCAGTCTTCGGTGGGAGGCGGGCCAGGGGTGCATGATGACGAGTATTTAGGCAACGAGTATGAGGACGAGGGGATTTCAACCCCACCTCCTGGACCGCCGAGTTCCGTCAAGGCCGCACCGCCGCCGGGCCATCCGCCCAAACCGGGGGCTGCAGCGTCGGGCGCTAAGAGTGCCGTCGACGGAGGGACGAGGCCGCCCTGACAATGGCGCAACGGCTATCGGGCCAGCGAGCGGTGATAGGCCGTTGCATGAGCATCCTTTGGTTTCACTTCTTTGTCTGTTTTCAGTGCGTGTCTTTCCGTTGCATGGAGTTAGCCTTGTTCTGTTTTACTCTTGCCAATCATTGCATGAATGAATCCCCGCTCCGGTCGATGAATGTCACGTCAGCGTCACACATGATTTCTGGTCTGTTTGGAACTTGTTGAGCATCTGCATATTGGGAATGTCATTGGGGGGGGATATCTGGGATGCAGAGGGAGCATGGGTCGGGGCTATTCTAGTGGTTATCCTAGTAGCGCTACTGTAGATCTTGGATGAGAATCCATGTTCTAGTCGTTCCAATTTCCAAGCGTAACTACTAACCACTGCTGCCAAGGGCAATCTCCCACCAGCCAATAATGCCCGCCATTCCCGGCCGGCGCTTCGTCGCGCAACATCCACCAATCATCCCCGACTGAGGCCGTCACCACAACCGCCTGTCCACCCAACCATCCTGCAGCCCTGAAACGATCATCGCTCGATTTCGCGCGCGCAAGTCAATCACCACCACGATCCAGTTTCAGCCCAGACACAGCACCGGGGAACCCAGACCATCCATTGGATAATTCTGATTGCTTGAAGATGATAAAAATAGTAGCCCGCGCGATATGCCGTCCCTGTCCACCGAACCCAGATGGGGGAGAAAGTACTACATTGTCTGGGTTATATAAAGACGTGGGAAGAATACTTTGTCTGGTTGTTCCTTCGCAACAGCAACAGTGACAGTCACAGTCTTTCTTCCATTTTCTCTATCTCTCTCCCTCTATATTATCTATTTCTTTGGGATCTTTCTTTGATTGTCCTACTTATCTCCTTTGTTCAAACTCGGGGGGTTTATTTAATATTAACCTTGTCCCTTGTGTCAAGCACGTCTCGCCTTTTGGAGAACTTCTTTTTGATAGTGAAGGTCAGACAGACAGACAGATACTTTAATCGTCTGGTACTTGACTTATAAGTGATTTATTGATTGATTGATTTTCATTGCGCTGGCGCATCACCACGACATACTACGACAACACAATCTTTCCTCTGTGAACGATCCAACATACATGCAACGACATCTAATCCGGTACCATCACCATCACCATCACCATCAACAATAACAATCAATCTAACAGCTACCAACCCAACCAAACCCAACCACCCAAAAGAAACCCACCACAACACAACACAACACACCACAACCAAAATGTCCGTATTCCTCGCCCTCCGCCTCCTCAAACGAATCTTCCTCAAATCCAAAGCGAAAGAAAACACCACCGAGAACATCAACCTCTCCTACCCACCCCCACCAAACCTTCCCCCCCAACGACCAAAACTCAAACACTACACGGAACTGACCCTACACTTCACGCAAGTGGTGTTCGGTCTGACAACCCTAGTTCTCTACGGGAAAGGCATTCACGAAGCCCACGAAGAGAACAAATCCGCGGATCCGCGATGGGTGTACGCGATAGTCACGGGGATGATGGGATGCGGGACAGCGCTGTTCTATCTGGTGTTGATGCACTGGGTGTTGAAGAAGCGGACGCCGTTGGCGGCGAGGGCGCGGTGGAATTTGCCGTTGTTTGTGTGGGAGGCCGTCCTGTGCGTGTTTTGGTTGACGCTGTTTGGTATCTTTGGGGAGATGTATATTGGGGATTATGAGGATAGTAAGAAGGTGACGAGGATGAGGCATGCGGTGTGGGTGGATTTGGTCAATTTGGGGCTGTGGGTGGGGAGTGCCCTGTGGAAGGGGGTGAGGTGGTGGAGGGGCCAGAGGGGGGTGGTGGGGGTTGATGCGGTGGAGAAGGGTGAAGGGGAGGGGGTTTAGAATGGTGAATGATTAATGGGTTAGAGGTATGATGGGAGGAAGGTGGTGACAGAGGAACCAGGGGGAAATCTGGGAGCAAGTTGTTGAATTATGCTGCAGTACATGTATGGATGCTGATTAATGTCTTGATATTGAACCATTGTTGCTTTGCATTGCATGTTTTTCACTCCGCTAGTTCACTCTCGGATCTCTTCAATCTCTTCAATCTCGGTAATTTCATCAATCCCTGTCTTGATCTCTTCAGGCTGATGCCGGACTTGCTCATTCTCTTCAGTCCCCGGCTGTCGACTCCGCTCGATCATCACACTAAGCTGACTTCGGCTGGGCGGCATGGAGAATGGCGTCAGCAGAGAGGGCACGTCCTCGTCCGTGCTGTCCTGGCTGTCAGTAGAAAATGCAGAGCTATCATCGTGGGACGGTGTCCGGAAAGGCACGGTGGAGCTCGGCGCCGTGGATGCATTTCCGTGCGAGTCTCCAAACCGCGAGGGCGAAAGAGTGGCGTTGGTAATGGTGCTACTAGAACCGGCCCGAATCGGTTTGGGGGGTACTGCCTTTGGCTCTGCCTCGGGTTCGGGCGCCCCCAGGGAAGAAACCAGAACATGCTCCTGGTGCACTCGATCCGAGAACCGCTGTCGGAAGTTCTTATCCACGAGTTTCATGGATGATGGTTGTTCGTAGTTCTCCGTCGACAGATATCGTGCATCGTAGCGGCGACATGCACTGGATGAGAAGAAGTTCGGTTTAGGGGGAGAGGACTTGACTGAATAGAACGCTCTTCGACGTGGTGGCGGAGGTTTGACATGCACTTCCGCTGGACGGTCCGTGTCGAAAAGTTCCCTCAAATCAGACAGAAACAAGGCCGGGAGCTCGGGCGGTCTTTTCTCCTGGGGCTTCTCTTCGCTGACTGCCTCCTCGAGTACATCTTCTGCAAAGAGACTTTTGTCGAGTCCAGTTATGTTGTCTTTCGGGAACACAGCAAGGCCTGAAATAGGTAAGTGATGGTCTTAAGACGAGATTTTGAGTTCACGGGTGCTTACCAACAACAGCGTTAGGCACACTGCCGCTTTCCTGCGTGGGTGGGTTTTCATGACAATCCAAAGTCAGCTGTGGTGGGCTTGGTTGTGGGCTTTGAATACGGGTTAAGCTGGTACCAGACGACTGCTGCGAAGACTTGCGTCGCATGATGACAGGCCGACGCTTGATATTCTTTGCCTTACTCGCTACAACAAACGCTTTTTTCTGCGTCTGCCGGGGCGCAACATCGCCCATCGTGGGCACCGCCGGGGGGACAGGAGTAGGGGGATTCGAAGGTTTGCGAGTGGTGCTTTGACCGTCAATGTCCGTCAGAAGCAGACGAGTCGTCTTGTGTGGTTCACCACTGGAACTTCCGTTTCTGTGCTTCTTCAGAATGGGATGAAGTGGTGCCTTGTTATTACCACCCGGTTTTTCCGGGACTTTCCTTTCGCTGAGTTCCTTTGATGATCGAGCTGCTTTGGCCGCCTATTAGGATTAGCAAAGCCCCTTGAAATGGGGTTAATCTCGCGGATCCCTCACCTTGCTCAACTGCACTAGACTGAATGGGTTGGACTCGGAGATACGCAGAAACAGGTCTGCTAGCGTAGATCCCTGGAGACAGTGATTCAGGCACTGACTACCCCATATCCTCCAGAAGAAGTTTTCGAGTCTGTATCCCACATCGTCATCGTGCGCCGAGGGATTGGCACTGTAGACTGCGGCACAATGAGACCTGTTACGTTCACGACAAGGAAGGCGCGGACAAGCCCACCTCTCCATAGCTGCACGACATCTCCAACATCCACCGGGCCCATGCCATCCAGCTCCGTCGATACCTTTGTCGCCGTGGTCAGCAAGCCTTTGGGGAGACTCTCCATGCTGGAAAAGTGCCAAGGCCGTGATATAGCTCAGAAGTAAGTAGGAGCTTGAACTCAGATTGCGTCCCAACCAGCTAGCTACATGGTCAACAAAGGAAGAGATGAGTGGAAGTGAGGTCAAAGCCAGCCCTGACCGGGCGATGCTGTCAGTGTTGCGTCTGGCGGTGAATTGAGGGGCAGGGTTGCCCACCAAACGCAGGGGGGGTGGGAAAGGGAAAGGGGTCCTGAGGGAATCGATCGCGATAAATGGCGGGAAGACGAGGCCGGGCGAGCCAGGGGAAATTCTTTGTATTTGAAGACGGCGGTGGTTGGTGGGCGGGCCTGGAGGGGGGGAGGGATCAGCTGCAAGGGCAGGAACGAAGACAGGCCGGAGATCTCCAGCCTGCAGCCTTAATGGTCGATGAGGCAAAAGCTGCCCGCGTCCAGGTGACCCTCGACTCTTCTGGCGATTCACTCACGCCCTGCACGCTGACTGCAGCCTGCACCTCTGCATTCCCCAGAGGAGGTCGAGTTGACCTGTCTATTCACTATTTTGCTGCCTTACCCCGGTGCTGCCCAGTGAAAGGGGACAAAAGAAACCATCCGAGCAGCAGCAGCAGCCGGAGCACAGGCCATGGTCTCCCTATAGTGCCCAAAACCCGGTGGACCCTGCCCTTTAAATCCAGACAACGCGCAGTCGTGGTTGGTGGTACTGACCCCAAGCACCGAGAGTCGGCATGAAAATGATGGATCACACCGTTGTCAACCATGGTCACCAGCGGCGGCCAACCTCCGTCAACCTCCGTCAACCAACGTCAAGGTCAATGTTGTTGGCTTCCCAGCAGCGATCACGACACCCGCCGTTAGCGCCCCCCGTGACCCGCGGCATCCAGAAGAACCTCCCATCATCGCCCCCTGATTGGCCACGGCCCCGATCCTCCCTTTCATACTCCGGACGGCCCTCGTCCAGGGGCTGCCAGCGCAGGGATCCAGGAAGTCCACACGCCCGCCCATTTGTTTGACCCCTATACATGACTAAGTTACGCGCATGGAGGACAAACATTGCAGGGGGCACGGTGGCCAACTCGAGGACTCCGCGTGGCCCGATTTCCTGCAGACACTCGCTCGACGACGCCCGTTCCTACACGAGGTGAGGTCAGCTTACCTCACACCATTTGGGAGGCATGTCCCACCCCCAGCCAACTCCCTCGCTCTGGCCGCGTCAATTCCTCTTCAACGAGGTATCTACGAGTACCGCCCTTGCCGACTCGAGGAATATGGGGCCGTTCCCGAAGGAGTGGAACGATTCATCCCTCGCTGTAAGCCGACATTGACCCGGTGTAGATCTGCACAATGATTCACATTTATTCTCCGCTTATGATACTTCCAGGAAATGCATGCCATCCCTCACACTTATTGGCTTGAGAAAGCCATGGTGGTTGGACAGTATTCTCCTTGATATGTCCGCAGGATCGACACATTCCTCCGAGCCTCTATGCGGATTGAGATGTATGGCTCCAATAAAGCATCATGATCTGTCGTCTACCTGGTATATCCGACAGCACCAGTCCAGCTTGGACCCAGCCCAACAACCTCAAAAAGAGGGATTGACAAGTTTCCATTGATGCGCAGATTATCAAGATGGTAATAATTCATCACTTATGCCAGCCCCCTTGGCATGGCATGAGGTACATGCTGCAAGGCCTGATAGAGTAGAGTCAACGATCTATAAAGCCGCGTGATCGTGTCATATAATACACCGCAGCTTCACAAGTCACAAAGGTTGTTGTGCAATAGCATGTATCACTATGTCACGAACAAGGGCGCACAGTCCTGATGTCAACCCCAGATTGTGGGGACTGGCTCTGCGTCTGCATTAGGCTCGGGCCGTAGGAATTCAATTCCTAGAGCTTGACGGATATTGTTTCCACCCACTGGTCCCATGATTTTAAGTGTCATGTTTCAGTATCAGCTCGGTATCTCTCTACTTCAGATGTGTCCTATTCTAGTGGACAGTAAAGTGTGAGCTTCTGGTACCAAGCGAATATATTAACCTAGCCCCCTCCCGCCGGGCGGAGACGGGCAAGACTGGTTTTGACCTGCTCTCGACAATGATACGATGCGGGACCAAGACAAATGAACAAGACATGACTCGATCACCTGACTAGGATGAATCCGGTGGCCTAGTATTTCATAGGACCATAGTCAGCATACTTGGGTTCTACGTCATTCATCTGTACACATAACTCGGGATATCCACACAATGGAAGGTTATTGACTTCTCGACGCCCCTTCTTCACCAGGATCGATATTTCGTCCACAGTGGACAAGGTATCCTCCTTGTCTCTGGACTAGCTTCTCTAGAAGTATTGCTCGTTTTCCTCAGTCATACTACCGACTCACTCCAGTTCATAAAACTCCACTCGGGACAAATGATCCACATGGCCATCTGCCAACGAAACATACTGCCATATGTCAGGATACATTTCCACCCTGTCAGAGACTTGTAGACTCTGATTCGCAAACGTAAAGAGCACTTTCAGTCGCAGTGATCTGGCCTCATTCAAATCCCCAATGAGTCGCTGGAATAAGGCAGCTACATAGTCAATCTCTTCGCCCCATGTGGGCTCCAGCTCATACACAGCGATTCCATCGAGGATGCAAAGTATTTGCACATCCGGAGGTACTTGCAAGACTAGGCGTCTGAATAACTCGCAAAGGGCTTTTATGTTGTTGCTCTCGCAGGCGTTGAGGAAAGCCTTATTGAGAAATCGTAGGTTTAGCGTAGAAAGCTTGTCACTGAAAAGGAGCTGCGTGATCAGGCTTCGCATCAGCCCGGTGGGACCGCTGAGCTCGACGTCTTCATCCTTGTCATCATGTAGCGATGCAAAGAAGAACAGAGGTAGACAGTCGGGAGTGCTGATCAGGCTGGAGATAAACGTCGAGACAAATACGGACATCGGGCTAACCATCGCTGCTGCGCTGCTATCCAGACGACCATCCACTAAGAGAAGGGATGACTGGGGAGCGCGAAGCCATTCAGAAAACTCACCAGTCCTCGTGAGCCACCGTACTCGCCCGAGAGACCGCATTCCGAATTTGCTGGCTTCCCGGAGGACAATATCGAGGTCTCGGGGTGCAGAGTGCGGTGAGATGCCAAGTATTCCAAGCAATTCAATAAGTGTGACCGTCGCTGCAGATTCAGTATCTCGAGAACTCGTGCTGTAGAGTGAAATAGATGAACGAAGGGCCTCGTTTTCATGGGTGAGATTTGAGTACGCTAGTAGCCGTCAGTAGGATATTATTGCTGGCCAGACGTGGCCTGAAGAGAAAGCTTACCACGCTCCAAGCGAAAGATTTGGCCCTGTTGGGTCTCGTACTCTTCTCGAGACTCTTTCCATAGCGCCCTGAACTCGTATAGAAGCCCTGTCATTGCTTGCGCGCCAGATTCCTCCTTGTGAAAGGCAAAGACCTCCCGGTACTCAGCCCCAATCTGCTTCTTGACTTCAGCAACTAGGTCTTTTATGTCGCTACGTGCTCCATGAAGCTCATTGTGGAGGACCTTTATGTTCTCATTTGCTTCCAATCCCAATCGATGCGACTCAGTGCTGTGATAGGCAGTGGTTGCCGAAATCTTGAGTTTCATGCGCTCTAATCGCTCCTTGATGGTTGCGAGATAGCGGTTCCAGTCAGAGAGCACTTGGTCGACCGTAAGCGTCTCTCGAATCCTTAGAGTCAGGGCTTCCTTGACCTTTCGGTACCCTGGATTAATGGGATTAATCGTGGCTCATATAATGCGGATAGGAATTGGACCTACATGGCTGCCTCTTTAGCAAGACATCCAGCAACCCGGGCAATGTCCTGACAAGGGTCCTGCAGAAATCCCTACAGAGCGCCTCATCATCTTCCGTGGGATTCAAGTAGTTGTAGGCCGTCTGGATTGTCAAAATAGTCTCTGGAACGGTCTCGAAAGCCTCCAAGATCTTGCCTCTGTTTTCGATTCCTCGCTTCGTCGTCTAAGCCTTATATCATCAGTGAAATGTAGGATGTCAGGAAGATGCAGGATCGCATCACCTCGAATACCAGACCCAACACCCCTTTCACAACATTTAGCCCGTATTCGTCTGGTATGGCATCCTTCAGTGGCTTCAAAAGCTCCAGGCCTTGGACAGCGGCGGAGGCAAAAGCGTTGCGAGATGAGCCGGCTTCTTTCGCTTCATCTAGTGTTTTTAGAACCATCTGCCATGAGTATTGGTAAAACTTCGGCTCGTCGGGGGACGCGGTGGCATCATGTTGTTTTAGCAGATTTTCCAGATCTCTGGAGGCCTGTTAGGTTGTGATAGATCAATCCACGGACTGAGAGCGCACCTGATTGTTGCCAGCTCGGCAGGAATGTATTTCTCCTGGTGCTCGTCATACTCGCTTTCGACGGCAAAAGCGGGGTGAAAGTCGCGGCCCCGCTCCTCGATCCACGCCCGGCTCTTCGGATTGCCAGCCTTGTCCGCCGCGCCCGACTTGGGCTTCCGCAACCCGTGGAAGAAATGCGTCATCCTGGCGGTTAGGGACCCAAGCCAGTGATTCCAACCTGCTTGCTGCTGCTGCTATATGCAGGGGGTCATGATTGAATTTGCATTCCAGGCTCCGTCCCACTCTCCGAGTAAAAATAGTGAGTTGCTATCCATACCTCTTGGCTGATTTTCTTCTGATACGAGTTGCATCAGCGCTAGTGAGCCTGATCCCTTATCCCGACCCAATGGATGGCTGACATGTGTAACCACTTAACCGCCAGTTCCTTCAAGTCCGGATTTCCGCAAGCCATGGTGTTTGTTCATTCGCGAGTTAGGTGGCTAGCAGCGCCGGGCCCCTGACGGGTTGCATGGCCGTGAGCACTAGCCTAGATCCCGAGTCCGGTGACACGGCGCATTACAAGGCACCGGACCATGCCATGAGGCTGTGATTGACTTATCTCGACGGTCGCCAGCCCAGGTGGGGAATTGGCCCCCACTCCCCTGTCTCGTCTCGAGGACTTGAAGATGTCGGATAACGATCATATATAGCTAGCTGCACGAGTCGCGCGGGATATCCTCTTGCCAGAAAGAGCTTTCCTAGCAAAAGAAATTGAACCGAGGCCGACGCAGGGTCCTAATTACCACCGCAATGGACGCGGTGGATAGGCCAGAGAGCCCTGGGCACTCTCCCGCGAGACAAATAGACGACTTGGATACATTGCATGAGACCAAGCAAGCGGAGGACGCGAGCCCCGAGCAAGAAGCCAGCTCCCAGAGTATCCAAGGGGATGCTGAGCAACCGGAAGGTCATCGTGATGATACGAATGGCAACGACGACGAGACAGCCAGCCAGACAGACGACGACGACGAATCGGAGCACACAGTCGATGAAGAAAGCTGGGACGCAGAAGATGCATTCAAGAATCGAAAGCTGAATGTGGGAGTCAAATATTATGATTATCAAGGGTTCATGAACCGAATGGCGGACGACAATGGAGACTACACGATTGAAGCTCTAGTCGGTATTTCGGCGTGGTGGAAGGACTTGGAACGGGAAAAGAAACGGCGCTTAGCGGTTCCTGGGCCACCGGCCGAGTTTCACGAGATGGCAGCGCCATCGGAAGGAGTCGCTGAAGCCTTGCAGCTTCAGCGTGTGCGGATTCGTTCACCAGAGATTCTTCGTCGGCTCTCCGAACTTGGAGAGTGGCATGAAAGTAGCATGGCCCCTCCAAAATCGGTTGGTGTGTTCTGCCGACCGTTTCATGCCCTGGCCTACTTTAATGAAGGGATGAAGCAAAAGCTGGAGCAAATGGAGTCGGACCAGGAGGAATCGCATGCGACCGACTCTGCCATCATCGACGAAATGCGATGCTATGTCACCTTCGTGGAGGAGAAGATTATGCCTCTGTGGAAAAGATTCGAGCAGGTGACTAAGAATACCCCGAACAAGATCCGCTATGACGAGCTTTCCTTGCTTTTCCGCCCGGGGGACTTGGTCTTTGTGCCATCTGTGGCTACCAGCACCAAGGCACGTCACCAGTCTTGTATTCAGAACGTGTTTCGCCTGGCATCTCTCCGGCCGGAAGACCACATGTGGCAAACGGATCCCGGAGGCTGGTTTGTCCCAAATTCTCTAGCGCGGTGGAGTATCTATTGCTTTGACCACGATGGGGAGGAATTGAAAGTGATCTGGCAGTCGCTGGAAATTCCACATTTCTCCGGCGAGCAAGATGTTACTGCCTTACCATGTTACCCCCTGCGATTCCACCCCGACCATGCAGCAATTCTGAAAGCACAGACTGAGACTGGTAAACTCTTCAAAGAGTTAGTCAAAGTGCAGAACAAACATCAGTACTATTCCGGGTGGAACCTGTCAACCGGTATCTTCAAGGAGAGTGTGGAGACCGATGAACCCGAGCATATAGAGAGTGAGGTGATCATTGACATCAAAGAGGCTTCGCGACACGTCCCCGAGACCTATCCCACTGACACTAAACGGTATGAAGAAACATTCCACGATTCCTGGGCCACGGTGGTTGATGAAAACGTCTCTTTCCGGCTGTGGGGGAAAGACCAATACCCCCGGTTTCACGAGAAGAACGAGGATTTGCTGGTTCGAGAGGACTATACATATGCGAAGGAAGCACAGGCCTACAAGAAGAAGAACCCCTATATAGTCAACAACGACACATTCTCAAAGCCAACATGGTCCGATGAGGACCTTGCTCTTCTTCCTAGAAGAGTCCTCGGATACGTTCTACGCGAGAGGAGGTTTACGCGACTGGATGTTCACAGTTTTGACTTGCGTCGAGTACTTGAGGAGAAGATTACGCTGGACCATGTGCAGATAAAGCCCGGACACAGAAGGATCATCCGATCGACCGTCTCATCACACTTTGCCAAAGTCCAGCGCGAGCGAATCCGGGATACCCTCTTGTATACTCCGGATATGATCCGAGGAAAGGGGCGAGGGCTGGTGATCCTCCTGCACGGAGCCCCTGGAGTAGGTAAGACGGCGACTGCAGAAGCAGTGGCGTTGGAGTTTGAGAAGCCTCTATTCCCTATCACCTGTGGGGACCTGGGAACCACTCCGGACGCTGTCGAAAAGTCCCTGAAAGACATCTTTCGCTATGCCCATCTCTGGGATTGCATTCTGCTATTGGATGAAGCCGACGTTTTTCTCACACAAAGAGATCGAACTGATGTTGAGCGAAATGCTTTGGTTTCAGGTATTTACTAACGCCCACCTCAAACAAAACCCAGTTAACCCCGTGCAGTGTTTCTAAGAGTGCTGGAATACTACAGTGGTATTCTCTTCCTTACCACAAATCGAGTGGGGGCCCTGGACGAAGCATTCCGTTCGCGAGTGCATCTCAGTCTCTACTATCCTCACCTGAACTGCGACGATACCATCTCCATTCTATCCAGCAATCTGGCGCGGCTTCCACGAGCGGACAAAGTTGCAAAAGGAACTACAATCGGAAATGGACATGTCCACGTCATGGACAAGGAAATCATCGAATTTGTCAAAGGCGAATATCAGAAAACTTACAAGACCCATCGACGAGGCCCATGGAATGGGCGACAGATTCGCAACGCCGTGCAAATAGCCTCTTGTCTCGCCTTCTTCGACCAAAGGGACAAAACGCCCGGCAATGACCTGCCGGTAGTCCTCACTGCAGAGCACTTCCGGACAGTGAACGATACGATCGAAGAATTCGACCGATACCTGGTCAAGGCCCGACGGGCCGACGATCGTAAACTGGCCCACATGGAAGGCCTTCGATACGATGCATACGAGCCCGGACTCCCACGGGAACCCGCTGCATACGATGGCTTCAGCGGATACGAGTCCGACCACCACCCAGTGGAACGAAACCCTCGCCGAAACGCAGAAACCCGGACACCTCAGCGACAGAACCCATATGCAGGCTCAACAGGTGGACGTGTCGCAGCCGGACGATACTCCTCCGCTCGTAAACGCGGCGCAGTGTACGACGCCCAGCATTACGCAGAAGACGACTTCGTCGATGACGACATGTACGCCCCGAGTCCCGCTTCCGGACGTAGATTCGATGGCGGTCCTGGCTCACACGTGGCTGCCTCCGAACCCCCTCGCTCCCGGGCTCCACCGAGACCACTACCAAGAAAGGAAGAGATGTATGATGAGGATATCTATCCAGATGTCGAAGATCACCTCGAAGGGGACTATCATGTAGCAAAGGACCCCGATGGTCCGCGATCAACTCCTCGCAATCTGGCACGGAATCCTAGATATGTGGGAGATTATTCACCTGCGCCTGGTCGTAGGACGAGGGCGTCTTACCTGGAGGAGAGTACGGCTACGCCTAGGTCTCCGCGTCTGGACGTGGATTAAGAGTTGGAGAGGCTTGGGGAGTAATGGTTTACTTTGAATTGAGATTGTATACGCTGTATCTTACGCTCAGGAGGCTCAAGATGAGAATCAGAGATCAGGACAGTAATCATCGATCCTCCCCGACCCAACAAGCTGCATGAGTTTATCCCCCTCAGCAAAAAGCAACATATTCGACGATCCCTGTTCAAACGCAGGCCAGGAGAAGTAGCTGTTATTATTCGGGTTCGGCGCAGCATCTCCGATGGCAAGCCGAACTGGACCGCGCGAAGGGTCCTCAGCGAAAGAGAGCCACAGTGCTCCCATGGCATAGCTGACGTCCCACTCATACTGGGTGGACGGGCCACCGTACTCGTAGTGTGTACCAAATAGAAGAGGGAGCTCTGAACTATGGTAGGCGCCGAACCAGGGCAATGGTGAGATGTTGGAGAAGTTGCCTGCGTACTGGTACCGGTAGGTGGTGAGACCTCCGAGGTTGCGGTTCTTGACTTCTTCTGCGACGGGACAGGCAATGATCGATTCTGTTAGGTTGAAGAGGGTGGCTTCGCCGGGTCCGTTGGGGGTGAATGATACGAAGCCAGCGCCTTCGTTTGTGTTGCTGCCAGTTAACAGGGGCTGGGCTGGTCAGTAGGGTTGTTATGGTAGTGGGTTGGGGAAGGTTGGCGTACAATTTTGGCAACTTTTCCTTCTATTGCACGCTCAGTCCAGTTTGCAAAGGAGGTCTTGTTATCAACAGATGGCATGAATGAGATCGAGGGTGAGCCTGAGTAAGTTGAAAGCGCAGTCTGCAGCGTTCGTGCAGACACGTTCCGCATGCAGCTGGTTTCTTCAGTAGAGGGGAGTCCACTGCAGCCGACAAGGCCGGCCAAGAAAGTGAAATTCGTATGGGTATAGTCTTTGTTGTCGATGATACCCGGAGCACCCGAGTCAGCTATAAGAGCAGCGACGATCGGGTCCTCGGGATATCCGTATGAGTAGGCTGTGACACTGCCTGCTCCAGCGGACTGGCCCCAAAGGGTGATTCGCGCGGGATCACCGCCGAAGTTCGCAATGTTGGCCTCCACCCATTCGACACTTCGAGAGATGTCTGTTAGCATGCAACTACCTCTGCTTATGGGGTGATGACTTACGCCATTCTTTGGTCCAGAAAGCCAACATTCTGCTCAGTCAGTCCTGCGGCGTTTGGAAAGCCAAAGACATTCACACGATAGCTGGTACGCTGTCAGATACGAGTATGAGATGTGTAGGCAGGGCAATCGCTTACTTCATGACCACCACAATATGGGATTGTGTTCTCTGTACCCATTTGTCGGGAATCTTGTACAGCGAAGCTTCCCCTCCACTGGTGAAACCTCCTCCAGGGATGTAGAGCAACACTGGCAGTGGGCGTTGTTGCGATTGAATGTTCTCAACACGAGGAGCCCAGATCGACAAGTAAAGACAGTCCTCTGAGTCTCCTCCGCTGATGAGAAAACCCGTCTCATAGGTGGTGTATATTGTGGATCTATTGCTGGTCTGTTGGATACAGGACGGAGGAAGTGCCAACGCATTGACCGTCCCATTGGCCTGCTTCCTTACGGGACTACCGAAGCGGAGATCACCCACCGGGGGCTCAGCAAAAGGGACACCAAGAAATTGTCGAACATCGGGGGCTGTCTGGTTGAAGAAGCCTTGTATTGGGCCGCTGGAAGTTTGCACAAGAAGTCCTTCCCCATTCGTATCCCTTGTGATTGGGGAAGTAGGAACGGCCAGACTCCTAGAGGTAAAAAAGGCCGTGAGTGCACATACACGTAACAGGAGCATATTCAGAATGTGGTTGAGTGATGATTCAGTTGGAGTGATGGGCAGAGGGAGGGCTGATTATATACCTTTTCTTAGCATCGCACTAGGCCCCCGACCTTGCCAGAATACTGTAACGGACCTTCAAAATATTCAATCGCTTATGAAGGGGATAAAGGATATAAAGCTCCCCTCCTCAGGAAAAGGGATCAGCCGTCAAGCGTTTTCCCTTCCCCAGATTACTCCAGGTCTGTGGGGTCAGAGGTGCCGAACCTGGGTCCACTTCCTCGGGAAATCAACATATGACACTCTCGGCGGCCTCGCTGGGTAATCGCAGCCATTGGTGTCTTTCATAGTGTTGTCCCTAGCTTGTAACGCCATGGAATGCCGATGATGGGCATGTGGATGTGGTATCCATGGCTCATCAACCGTTCGCTTCGGCTCCACAATCGGCCCGTCTGCCCGTCCACCAGGGAATCTGAAGATTGATCAAGGTAGGAATATAAAACATCATTGAGGACAATCCCTTCAGGTTGTTTGCGGGGAACCCTGGCCGGGCCCTTACGCTCGGATCTGGAGGAGGGGTGAGGAACAGAGATACAGGGTCATGGTTGCGGGGTAAATCTGGGGTAAATCCTCCCCCAACCGAGGCGGGGCAGTTGGGACACCAGCGCTTCGTCTCGGCTGAGCCTTTTCCCTCCGGTCAGAATCTCATGAGCGACCTGAAGAGTTTTAATATAAAATTGAACTCAGCCGGCGAGCCTGTTAGTACAACTCACCCAGTCATCAGGGTATGCAGGTTACACGATCTGGCAAAAGGAATGTTTACCCGCATGCCATCCTGCTGACCAACATTTGGCCTTGTGTATCAGGCAGGAAGCAGGCTATGATTTGAAATCGAGCTCCACCCTGGCTTATGAGACACCTGAAGGTACAGAGTGGTCTTTGGCAATACAGCGACCCTGCTGAAATGAGCCGGCACTCTGCTCCAAAACTAAAGGCCGCTAGTTACGAACTTGTGCGATAGTCAGGGTCGTGGCTCATAAGGACATCCTAAAACCGGAGAGTATATCTTGAAACCATGCCAACAATTTGAATGTTTCCCGGGGATAACAGCAGGTTCATTCCCGTGGTCCATGATGATGGATAGCAAGAATTCAACCGAGGCCAACTTCCTCGCCAGCCTCGTAGGGCGTATACCTTCCCGATCCGGTTAAGCCCAATCTTATAATCCAGGCTTTACTGGATCTGGACAATCCCCGCTGAGCGTCATCCGGGTTGCCTAATAGGGAAGACCGGTCTTTACTCCGTACCAGGATCCCACACGCTCCTGAGACAACGCATCTGTTCGGCATTTTGGCTTTATTGCAGTGTCAAGGCACAATTCCATGTAAGCGTTTTCAGAAAGATTATGTTCTAGCTCTTCTGACCCAGTAATTTCTGAGTCCTGATCGTGTGCAGCCCCTGAGGTCCCCTTCAAACAAGTGCGAGAGCGCCACAACGCAAAAATGGGCATTCTCGTCATGAAATTGGTTCCTGAAGTTGTCAGTAGTATGGTGTGACTCTATATCTTTAAACTGGTATTGCATAAAGTCGAGTTAATTCATCAGGAGAACGAGTGCATCGTGACACCTCCAGAGTTTCGAATGTGTTCTGATAATGCACTCACCATTGTATGCTCCAATTATCAGAACAAAGTGCTCCATGTAGCGAGTTCGGTTGTGCAGCAACTCGAGTAGAGCAGTGCCATAGGGCCGCCCGTTTGACTCAATACAGCGCGTTTCCGGCGTGTTACTCAGTCTTGTAGCTGATTGAGATGGTTCGTGTCATCTTTGACTCCGAACCAGCGGTATCTTACATGGAATCAAGAGCCATCCAGCCCTTACCCCCTATCATCGGTCACTCTCGTATATTGGGCTATTGCTCCAACAATGTAAAGTACAGGCGCTTGTGGTGATGTGTTGTGGTCCATTTCGATTTTTAATCCTACGATAAAAGAGCCCTTCTTTCATCCTTCTGGCTTGCTGGTCTGTGGATAGCTGTATTGTGACAATGAACACTCCCTTGGTGAACTGTCATCCCCCCTGGGTCAGTTGTAGAAAGGCAAGGTAGGACCGTGTTCGCTTGTTTCACGTAACTAGATGGTAGGGTACTACAGAGCAACATTAGTCTTCGACTAATGTGTCGGATAAGGAGGAAGGCGTTAAGCATAAATGTTTCCCGGGAGGTTATACTAACAGGAAGAAAGGTTACTGGGACAAAGAAAATCACTATACCAGAAGCGGGCACCCGACTCGCACGCTGTGCTGCCCACCGAGTTGGCGCCAAGTATTATTCTTGCAGGGATTGTCAGTGTCAGACACTTTTTCCTCCATACAGATGAATCCTTTAGGCAGCGCCAAGTCTCACGCCCTATGGTCGGCAGGTAGTGCCGGCGTAAGACGGCACAATCGACTTGGAGTCCAGCATCTGTTGGACATTGGTCACTACAGGAGATGGTATTGGATGCCTGAATCGGGCATGGGGAGGTGTTGGCAGCCTTGGACACAGGATGTGTGTAATGCTTTATCCGTGGAAGACCTTGTCAATGCAACCTTTCACTTTCGACTGCAATCGGATTTAAACACAGCATATCCTGATCTGTGTTCCCATATCCTGATACAGGTAGGGATGTGACTTGTAATGCATCCTGGTCTTGTGTGTAATTTTTGACCCCTTTGTCTAAAGGGGCTCGGATCCAGTGGATGTTTGGTTGACCGGGGCATAAAATACCGCCATCCCACGCATAAGCCTCAATATTAAGCTTAGTGGGTATTGGCGAGACCGGGTAAACGGCCTCGGCAGTGGATGCACCCGCGCTGACTTTTCAGTCCAGCTGACTGGCCCCTCTTGTCATTCCTCCGGGACTAGGCAGCAGAATCCCAGACAAGAAGTAAATCTGGACAGCACACAGCCGAGTCTGGGTTACACAAGAGTGCATGCTGCTTAGGAAGAATACCAGGGCGTACAGCAGCCCGGAATAGGCAAGTAGGTCCATCACTGGACGTATATTCTGTGGGATGAGAAATTGTACAGGAGGGTGGGATGGATAAATGCCTCAGTGGCGTTGGGCCATTGGGCGGCTGGAGACCGCCACGGCGACACAAGCAGGCTAAGCATTTGGATTCCATGGGAAAAACTCCGAGACAGCGAGGATTACGAGATCAGAATCTGACGATCGGTCCACTCGAATTCCCAAGTGATCCAGTGCCCCGGCTTGGCCAGATCCAGAATGGTGGGGAAATCCCGTGGTGTCACGCGGCCCCCCCAACATTGGCGCGCCATGACATCTTCCTTCCTATGGCCTGACCGCTCAGGCGCCTTCCCTGCTCACCTTCCTCTACTTTTTTTTTTTTTTCCCGGAGGGTCCTGGAATGCACCGATGACCTGTCCTGACTCGGTGAGCCGCTGCCACATCCTCGTCATGACTTCATCCTGCGTATAATGTACTAACCTTAGTATAGCCGCCTCCCAATCAGTCGCTCAAGGTGAGATTCCATCCAGGACTGCCGGCCGGTGGTGGACCTGAGGATCGGACAACATCCGTTTCTCACCTCCTCGGATAAAGGATTTCGGTTTTCAAGACACGATACAGCGCGTAACGTGGGTCTGGCTTGTATCGAAGTGCCTGGACGCGGGGCTAAAGCCTGGGGTGCTTATTGCGGAGATAGAGGGAACCACGGTTGGGATGCCCCAGAGAATCCCAGCCTTTCGATTGGCGGCCGGCGGCAACGGAACCCGACTAACCAGGACCCCGGCCGTCGGAGAGTCGCCGCTAGTTCAACAACAGTTAACCAGTGCTATGCATAAGATCCAACCATGTGGTGTCTGGTGGAATATCAGAGACATTACGGACGCCGTACACCGTACGGCTGAGGCCCGAGGATCCTCCCCCGGTGAGAGGGTGAGGTATCGTCTCCCCCCCTACCCCGTACGGAGTACTCCGTTCTGAACACTCTGTCGCACATCGGCATCCGTCTCTCCCTTGCATGCGGGGCCAGGTTAGCCATGGAAAGCCTATGGACGTCATCTCGGCCAGGTCGGTCGGCAGCAGTCCGGTGTTTAGAGGGGTGGAGGTTTATCAGCCCACATACAGGACCCCCACGGTCGATTGCCTCTGAGACTAGTGCTCTGTCTCTTGATTTTTCTATGAGCCATCCCCCCAGGAGTGACAATGACTGCTCTCTTTTCCTTTCTATCTTCTGCCTTTCCTCTCCTCCGGAGCCCTCGCTGAACACCCGAGAAGCCCGGTGCTACGGAACTTAGGCACAATGCAAGGCCAAGCGCTTCGTTACGCGCAAATTTTCTTGGTTGCTTGCCCCTCCTTTATCTTATTCGGTTACAACCAGTCGGGTGTCGGAGGACTCGATGATTTCCCCTCCTGGGTCAAGGTGTTTCCAGAAATCGATACAATTCATACCACAGGGGCCCAGAAGTCTCACAATGCCACTGTCCAAGGCGCCGTGGTCGCGTCGTACACGATTGGGGCGCTTTTCGGATCTTTGATCTGCATGATTATTGGTGACATGCTTGGTCGTCGCCGCACGATCTTCTCTGGCGCACTGATTGCATTGATCGGCCAGGCGCTGGAGTGCACCGCATACTCCCTGGCTCAATTCGTGGTCGGCAGAGTGGTTCTGGGATGGGGTGTCGGCATGCTGAGTGCAACTGTACCGGTCTGGCAATCGGAGTGCGCCCCTGCCGCTCAGCGAGGACGAAACGTGGTGTTGACAGGCATGTTCATCGCGTTTGGTTTCGCTCTGACGCAATGGGTCAATTTCGGTTTCTATCAGATCGAGAATTCCCCTGCTTCGTGGAGGGGCTCCCTTGCCATCCCGTCATTGTTTTCCTTTATCATCATGGGCAGCATTTTCTTCCTCCCGGAGTCCCCTCGCTGGCTGGTCATGAAGAACAGATCTAACGTGGCGCAATCCACTCTGGCGGCCCTGAGAGGTCAAGCGATGGACTCGTTGGAAGTTGTTGGGGAACTTCGAGCCTACGAGATTTCCCTGGAAGAAACATCGAACAACTCACTTAAGCTCCGAGACATCTTCACAATGGGAGAGGAGAAGCTCTTGTATCGGTTCATCTTGTGTGTCACCCTCCAGTTCTTCCAGCAAATGACCGGTGGAACCCTTATCTCAGTCTACATCCCTCTCATCTTCCAGACCGATCTCGGACTCGGGGCCAGTCTGTCCAAGATCCTGGCCGCATGTGCGTTGACGTGGAAATTCCTCTGCTGCTTTGTGGGCTTCGCCATTATTGACCGCATGGGACGGCGGACGGCGTTCATGGTCAGCGGTGGTGGCATGGCCTTGTGCATGCTGGCGTTGGCGGTCTCGAACTCTTTCTCCAACAACCATACGGCGTCCATTATCTCCGCCCTGTTCATCTTCATCTACAACTTTTTCCTTCCGATCGGCTTTTTGGGTGCCAACTTCCTTTACCCAGCCGAGGTCGCCCCTGCTCGTCTTCGGGTCGCCATGCAGGCTATCTCCATCGCCAATCAATGGCTATGGTATGGAGCTCGTTTCCCCTCCTTGGATCCCCGCTAACCCTTTCTTTCTTAGGATGTTTGTCGTCGCAATGATCACCCCGGTCGCCATTGACGATATCGGATACCGCTACTATATCGTGTACGCCGTCATCGGTGGCATCATCCCTCCTACAATCTACCTATTCTACCCCGAGACCAAGGGCCGGTCCCTTGAAGAGGTGGACGAGATTTTCCGCGACGCTCCCTCCATCATGGCTGCCGTGTCGATGTCGAAACACTTGCCGGTCGGAGACAGGATTCTGGAGCGTGTCATTGAAGAGAAGGCAACGATCGAGGAAATCGAGTGAAGGGATACACGAGTCTAGACGAAAGTTACGACATATCATGTGTGCTAGATAGACATAGATCTGCACTTTGAATACTACAACATCTGCGATGTTATTATTGAAGATTTCACAAAGATCTTGTTCATGGAGAGTAGATGTGTGGCTAGAGATAAGAAAGGGCGCAATAATCGGGCGACCAGACAATCCACCCAGCCGATCCATGTCCCAATTTTGTGATTGAATGCCCCCTACCACACTTCTCTCTCTGCTTCACCTTTCCTCTATCATCACCCAATATCCTGCATTCTGGCCTATGTCACCGACTGGCAAATTCTTCAGCTCAAATACGGTCGGTAAATCCTCTGTATCTTGCTCTTACAACCTCACTAACTTTGTTCTTCTAGTTCCACCACGAAGATGTAACACCTCCACTGTTCCGACCACTTTTTTAATCCATTGACGCAATCTTCTTACCAGGCATGGTGTAGTGGATACCCATTCACCGAAATTGAACAGGTCGGATATGCTACCTGGCATTGCAAGATGAAATAGTGGTACTTTGCCGGCAGCTGATATCACAAGCAAAATAGCATCATGCACCCTTCCTGCAATGTCTTATGCAATTCCTTATGCATGCACTGTTAATCATGGGCAGAATACACAATCTGACGTGGGAAGCATGGTCTAGACCATGGTCCTTCTTTGAGGGATTTTGGAGACTTTATTGGGATGACAGGGTCGTGGCTACCAGCACTTTCTAGTTGCGCAGATAGCAATCTAGTAACTTTCTTACAGATTCCACAGTCTACCATGATCGTTTACATCTTGCCTGGATGTGACCTGCTTCCTTGTTAATGTTGTCAGGGTGTCTTCATTAGCCTGATTCATTTCACAGGGCAACTCGAAGTTAATGGCAACAGTAAGTAGTCAAAAACGCCCACCAAAGCTCCGCAAATTTCACCTCTCATAGCTCGAGCTAACAACATCCCCTCTCCTACAACCCCCAGACATATGCCTTCATAATGGACTTGGCACGGCGATTGCCCTTGGTCAGGGTTTCATGCATATTGCAAACATCCATGGCCTCATAATCCTCAACCTCGCACCCTCTCACCTGCGCACAGCAAGCACAGGCAAAGGTACAATGGCCCACCACTCCGGGCCTCGCGTGACTTCTCTGCCTCTTGCAGCACCCACAGCCTCTGGCACAGCACCCACCCCGTCTCGCACACTCCTCCGTGAGCCTTTTGGACAGCTGCCATTTCTTCCTCTTCCAGTGCGCCTTGATCGCCCTTTCAAAAGGCTTATCACAGTCCTTCTGCAGCACAGATTGATATGTCTTCTCGACCGCCCCCATATACTTCTCAAGCTCCTTCAGGTTCAGTTCGACTGCAGCGAAGTCATCATCCAGGTCGCATGCTACTTTCTTCTCGGCAGCGCGGTCCAATTCAGCGAGGATTGCCGTTTGTCTCTGCAGGAACATGCCCTCGTATTGAACGTTCATGCGTCGGCTGAAATCATTGGCGAGGAGTATGCTGATTGTTTCGAGCTCCTTCGAGTTGAGCCCGCCCTGTCGGACTTGCTGAAGCCGACGGACCTTTTGGGCTTGTTTCCATGCCCCGGTGTTGTCGAGACCAGACTCGAGCAGTCGTAGGATGCGATCGAAGAGGGAGGATTTGGAAGCCATGGCTTCGATATGTGGGCCTCGTCCACTGCAATAATAGGTAGGATGGGGAGTGGAGTGGAATGAGAAGAGGAGAAAGAAGATGTTTCCCAACAGATGCACTTTTGTCGGGATTTGACACTATTATTGATGTCATGCTGGCTAATTGCCGGGAAATGATTTCGCTTGGCGTGTCACTATTGCGTCCATGGAATGACCCGCTGCCGTCAAGGCCAGAGCATTCATTTGACAGGAATACCTGAGTTGAACTTAATCCCAACGCCATTAAGTTAGCTTTTCCCAACCATTCTGATGTAACCAGAATGAGGTAAGTATTGCGGATATTCTAATAGGGTGAACGATGTCAGATACAAACATAGAGCAAGAGAACGATTACGAGCTCGGCAATTACGTATCCATCAACTCCATGCCTGACTGCTTAAACTATGTGTACTTCTTTCCGAACCAACTTCAATCAGACCATCTTGTTCCTAGAGAAATGTACCGGACATCAACCCTGTAAGAAAAGGTCATCGTGGCTCAACATAAAGCAATCAACCAGCATCTTCCATCCTTCAAAAGTGCGAATCCGCCATTAACTCCATTACGATCATCCAAGCAATGACAAGAACGATCGACGAACACCCCAGACAAGCAAGATTGATCTAATCCCCTCAACTCATCTCCGGACCGCCAGCAGTCGCTGAATTAAAGTCCTAGCCATACCTTTCCAGAACCGCACATCTAGTCAACCAGTTAACCATCCTATCCCCAAGACAAATTACTAGTAATACCCACACCAAACAGAAACCACTCACCCACCAAGCAGCACCATCCAACTCAACCACTCCACTCCACCCCCCTCACAAACCCTCCTCCTCCTCATCTTCCTCCATCCCTCCATCATCAACCCCATCCCCCTTCCCCCCCCGACCCAACAATCCTTTCCAACATCTTCCTTTCCGCATCATCAAGCATCACTTCCACAAGGGCCGAGATATTCTCACTACAGGCAGTCAAAAACTGTATTGTGATATCGACATCTTCTTCGTTTTCGGGCTCCAGGCCCAGTATTTCCATCAATGAGGTCCAGCCTCCGGCTATGTTGATGATTTTTTGTTGGTCGGGGTTGAGGATGTGTGGTGCTGGGAATTGGGTTTGGGTTGGTGAATTGGGGGGGGGGTGTTGGACTTACGTGTGGGATTGTTGGACATTGTGAGTGGGTTGGTGGTGGATTGTGTTGGTGGTTGTGTAAATGAGGGGGTGAAATATATATCTAGGAGAGAAAGAGAAAGGGAATAGGATATAGAAGAAGAAGAGGAAGAAAACTTATAGGGGAGATTTTACTGGTATAACACAAATGTTCATGTGTGGGTAGAGTAAATGAGTGAAGGGTATACTACAGCACGAGTGTGAATAGTATCAGAGAATGAATATATACATGATTATGAGATTTATTGTAAGGTTCATTTCTACCTAAAGCCAGGTTAAGGGGCACCGGAAACGGCACTCATTGAACTGTCTGTCTGCTACCTGCCACTGCCTGCTGCTGACGGTAATATTACCACGTAGTATGGCGTTGACTGCTTTGGTTCTCAGATTTTGTCATGCTGCTGATGTTTATAGATTTAGGGCCTTTTTTTGTTTTTTACACAGTGTCCGCCAGCTGACCGACAATTCTAGTGTTAAACTGTGATGCTTCTAGCTATGTCATTCAATTGGTCTGTCTCCTAGTAGCTTCTGGAGATTCTCGGTTATTTTGTTGTGGTCTCTGATCTAAGGGATTTTGATTTCTTGTTTCCGGAGTTTCCTGGTTATCTAGGTACCAGACCCTTCTTAAAACATGCCAGTACTCCTTGTGTGAATAGGACTGCGCTTCTCCTATTTATAGCTATTTGTTCAAACTCTACCAGGATTGATTTATGGATCATTCTTTTACTGATTCATAGCAAAATTGCTGTATTCTTTTTATTTCCGCGTGTTTTATATGTAAGGCTAATGTAAGGTCTAAGAGCTCGAAGCGGAAGATACGGTAATCAGATATCCTAATTTACAAGTCACATTACTCTCTAGGGAGGATTCTTTTACTCTTACTTAGTCCTATCTCTTGTCCTTACCACTGGATGACTATTTTTAATTTCTTTTTTTTTTGATTATCCAAAGATGCTTTATCATGTTATATGTCTGATACTTCACTAATGGCATGTAAAGAAGGAGAAGCATGGGTAATCCATTACTTGGAGCCCCCATCCTAATATTGAACCAAGTCCGGGTGGTTTTAAAGGGGTTTAGAAAAGGGTTAAGAAAAGATACATCTTGGTCCATGGAAGAAGCAGACTTCCTGGTAAAGCTAAGAAAGGACAAGGATCAATCTTGGCCAGAAATAATGCGGGTATTTCTAAAGCAGTATCTAGGAAGAAGCCAAGGCGTTGAGACAGCCATTCAACACAGCAAAATGAGGTCATATTGGTGCTGACTACTCTAGAACTTTAAACGTAAGAAGGAAAAAAAGAAAAACAAGAAATATTATAAATACTCACTTGAAAAAAACAACAGCAAAGTAAATAAAATAAATATAATCATATAATCCTAGATAGAACTACTATTATATCATCTCTTTATTTAGACCTGACTACCTTCAGTTAGAGAAATATTATCATTATTATAATCTATAATAAATTTATTATTTTCCGCGGTTATAATCCATACAGGAAGTCATCTAAATAATCCAGGATAGTCTAGATAACAAATATAAAAATTATATAAATAAAAAAATATATTCTTAAGATTACTAGCAGGATACCACTCGCGGTTATTTTTATTAGAATCTACTTATTTAACATAATACTATAGAATTCTTATTTATAAATAACTTTCTAAAATTTATTCCACTTTCCACTTAGTATAGTTATTAATCTTAATTAAAGAAATCTAATTTAAAATCTATCCAAGCAGCAGCTCCAAGGTATTATAAAAATAAAATTTATTAAAATAAAAAATAGAATAGATCTTTATATTATTAGATAATTAAATTTAAAATATATAATTAATTTTCTTAATAATAGTTACTAGGCTATACTAGTTTTTTAATAATTTCTAGAATAATTATTCCTAGTACTAGTTTCTAATATTTATATAAATCTTATCTGTAATATTAAAATTTACAAATCAACACTGTTAATTAATTATATAAATTTAAATTTATTAAATAGTCCACATATCTTTCTTTACTAGTTTCTATATTT
This sequence comes from Aspergillus sclerotiicarbonarius CBS 121057, assembly GCA_003184635.1. Taxonomy (NCBI): domain Eukaryota; kingdom Fungi; phylum Ascomycota; class Eurotiomycetes; order Eurotiales; family Aspergillaceae; genus Aspergillus; species Aspergillus sclerotiicarbonarius. The sequence goes on from KZ826418.1 coordinate 61,147, forward strand.
ATTTTATATAGCAGGCCAGGGCTCAGGCTTATTATTAATTAATAATATTTATAATAGAGATCTGGAATAATATCTAGTTAAAAAAAATATAAGATTTATATTCTTATTTAATTATAAAAAATAATAATCTTATAAATTCCTGGGGTAGAGCTACAAAAATAAAATTAATTAATAGTAAAAATTCTAACTAGTTATCTTGATAATAATTTATAAAAGAAATAAACTTTTACGCTGTGTACTAGTTTATAATTTTAATTTATTTATTAATTTAAAAATAATATACTATTAATAATTTAAACTTTATTTATAATATATAATATAGTTTATTTTAAAACTTTAATATGAATTATCCTCCTTAGTTTAATATAATTATATTTAAAAGTCTTAACCAAAAGTACACGCGCTCTAGAAAAAACTAGATTATATCTTATATAAATATAATCTTTGTATATAATATTAAAATAACTTATTTATTTAAGCGGTCTACCATAACAAACATAATATTAAAATTATAATAATCTTTTAAAAATATTTAAAAGTCTATTAATAAATACTATCCCAGATAGTCTAGAATTAGTAAAGACTATAGAAATCCTAGAAAAAAATTCTATTATATATTTTTTTACTTATAAATTAAATAATTATTTAAATAATAATATATATCCCAATTCCAAGTATTCTAGTAATATTAATATTTTACAAGATTTAATATCTTTGTTCGACCTAGATATATAAATAATAATTAATAATAAATTTTATTTAATAATTAAGTGTGTAAATCCCCATCATTAAAAACTACTAATAAATTATTAAAAAATAAAAATCTATTTTCTAGAATATATTTTCCTTTACTATGATGGACTCTTTTTTAGTAAAACTTTAGAAAAAGATAATTCCAGTTAACTACTAGAAATTAATCTATAATCTATAAATATTTCTATATGGGGGCGAGGATAGTTAGTAATTTAAAAATTATTAAAAAAAAATACACTCTATTTTTTAAATATTCTAGGAATAATAGGATTTACTTATAATATTATATTAGAACTTATTTATTATTATTCTTATAAATTAATATATTTATTAAGATATTATACTTCCCAAGACAGAATTAGATCAAGAAATAATATTAAAAAAAAAACTTAGCCTATCACGCCTAACAAACATTCAATCTCTTAATAGTTATAAAATATTCCAAGACTCAGTAATTAGTTAAAATATTAAAATAATTTATATACTAAAATTTTTTTAATTCTAACTATTATTTCTCTAAGATATAAATAATCACTAGTAATTTTTTATTATGAATATTATAATTATATTCTGTAGAGAACATAATCTTAAAAAAATAATTTATTAAATACCAAGCTCTATTTACTAATTATAAAAATATTCCTATAATAACTCTATTAGCAGCATCCATTTCAACACAAGTAAAAAGTATAAAATTATAATAAATTAAAATAAAAACTGAGACTAACACTTCTTTAAATATTTAAAAAACTTTAATACAAGTATAATCCTAGTCAAAAATAATATCTTTTCAGGTTAATTATATCAGGGGTTATATTATTCTATTATAAATTCTAATAAATTTCTAATAAAAGTTATAAAAATCTAAAAATAATTAGATTTTTTATATAATTATCGAGGTCGCTTACTTGATAATAATAATAATTTTTATTAAATTTACCTAGATACTATTAGTAGCAATAATAAATCTAAAAAATTTAATTTTTATAATATAAAACTTATATTTATAAATTATAATTTATAAGTCTATAGCTTATAACTTCTTTAATACTAAACATACATGCAGCTCATGCTTAGCTATATTATTATTATAAATTAATATATTATTAATATAAACTATAATAAACTTATCTAAGTACTCCATCAAGACTTTATTAATAAACTATTAAAAGATAGTAAGTCTATTAATAAATTTAAATAGAAAGATTTAATACTTGAACAAGCTATATTATATTTTAAAGATTATAAGATCTTCTAAAACAGGATCTATTCTAATCCAGTAGAAATCCTGTTATATATTAAACTTAATAAAAATTTTTATATTACACAAGTAGTTTATTATCTTATTAATAAAAAGTAAAAAATACAAATCCTTTTTTATTAAAATATTTAATTTTTAATAATCTATATAAAAACAGAAGCCTCCTCCAGACTTTTAAGCCATTAGAATAGGAGATATAAAAAATATAAAACTTAATATAATAAATCTTTTATTTAGATTTTTTATAATATAATCATGGAAGACTTACAACTCTTCTATTATTATCTTATAAAAAGAAATAATATCCAGAGGATTCTCACCCTCTAACTAAATCTTATAATTATAATATTAGGATAAAGATAATATATTAAATTTCTTCTTAAAAAAATATTTACTAAATTATAATATTACTTAAAAAAAATCTTTTTAATCTTTTTCTTTTTATTTATATATAAAATCTCTAGTTTCTTTACAAAAATCTTTTTAATAGCATTAAGTGAGGTAACAAAGATCTTTATTTTTAAATTCTTTAAATATTATTAAAAGCTAGCTACTTTAATAAGAATTATTTCTTTATAAAAAAGTCTAACCAGAACAAGCTTTAATTCAGATTTTAAAATTTTAGAAAAAAAATAATACTAGTAGCTTTCTTTATTTAAATTATATTTTATTTTTATTAGAACCTCACACGGGCTACTCCAGCTAATATAAAAAAAAATTAGTAATAATTATAAAAACTTTAACTATTTATTTTTTAATTATATCTTATAATCTTTCTAGATTATATTTTATTAATACTTATAATCCACCAGAGATCACTCTAGGATACTTTAAAAAATACTTATAAAAAATCTAGCTTTTATCTTATTCTTTAATATCAACTGGCTTGGCCAGATCAGTTAGTGATTCTAGTAATTTAATAAAATATTATATTTAATAAACTATATTTTTCTAAGAATAATATCATGCCTTCCCAGGTCCAGTATAAAGAAAAAAATATTTAAAAATTAATAATTATTAATTATAAGATTTAATCAGATTACATGTATTAAATCAGTAATTTATTTTTTATTAAAACTTATGATTAAAATTACCTTTTTCAAAGATAATATTAGAATTTTAAAATATCAGGCTAGCTTAATAACAAATTAAATATCTATTATTAAATAAATATTAACTCCAGAATCAGTAAGCATACAAACAAGAATAATAATATTATCTTTAAAAAATAAAATAATAATTATAAAATTATTACTATTATTTTCTAATAAATTTTATAAATTTATTATACTTATTTAAGTTTCCAGCTTATCTAGAATAAAGACTTTTTTTAAATATTATTTTTTACTAACTCAAGTTTTTCTATAAGAATTTCTAGAATCTTTACTTATATAATCTTCTTCTTAGAACATTTTCTGCTCTTATAACTAGATTTTTTATAATAAAAATACTTTTTTTCTTTTATTAATATTTTTTTAATCTCTAGCTCCATACTTAAAACATAAATCAAAATCTTGGAAGCAACATTTTTAGAGTTTAAAATATTAAAAAAAATATAAAAATTATAAGATTCACTATAATTACTAGTAATAGTAGTGTTATTTCTAGTATAATTTTTTATTAAATTATTAATTAAATTTATAAAATTTATATACTCCTCTACATAATCATCAAAGGAATAGTACTTATTATTAAAACTATAAATAGTAGACTTTTTTAACTTAAAAAGTAATTTATTATATAAATCTTTTTTCTAGAAATTTTTACTAATTCCAACTTCCACAGCGAGATAATAGAAAATAAAAATAAAGATATAAAACTTATTTTTAATCTTTATCTATAAGTTTTAGTACTAGCGATGGGTGTTATAAATCTTATTAAAATTAATAAAAATAATTTCTAGATATTCTAACATATTATCAGCGTCGCGGTAAAGATTAATTATATTAAAATAAAATCTAAATATTAAATATCTTCTAGTATTACCCTCATATTAACTAGTAATATAAACTTTGTGTATTACTAATATAATAAATTAATTAATATTAACTTCCAGCTTCTAATATATAACTAATATTTAGTCTTTAAAAGTAATATTCTTTCCATCACTGAACAAAGATAAATCAAAAATTTTTATTACTCTTTTAGACTCGGGAACAGTTACATCTTAGAAAATAATTAAAATTTAATAAATAATTTATACCACGAAAATATTTCTCTTTTTAATAATATTATTTTATTTTTAAATAAAAATAATTATTTTCTGGCTCTACCAGTCTTATTCATTAAGAAAATTATCTCTTTCAATCTTTAAGTTACTAAAAATCTTCAAGAGAATTTTAAAAATTTATTTTAAATCTCTCTGGTATCAGATATTAAATTTAATTTAATTAAATCCATCTTCTTAATCTAGTTTATCAGGTAATATCACGGAAAATCACTAATAATTTCTAAAATCTAAAATCTAGTTACTTTCTTTAGTTATTTCACTCATTTGTTTTGTTCATTCAGATAAATCTTTGGCTGTTAAATATTACTAAAAACGTGAGTAGAGACTATTAATAATTTAATAAGAGCTAACCATGTACAGTAGTAGAAAAGAGATAAAAAATAACACTTAAAGTTATAAAACAGCCATTCAATATAGTAAAATAAAATCATATTAGTACTGACTACTCTAGAACTTTAAGCATAAGAAAAGAAAAAAGAAAAACAAGAAGTATTATGAGCGCTCACTTGAAGAAAACAATAGCAAAGCAAACAAAACAAACATAATCATGTGATCCTAGACGGAGCCGCCGTCACAGGCGTGATATATAAGTCTTCTAGTATATAACCCTCCGTAAAAAAGGAGGTTAACGTTTTTTCAGGAATAAGAATATATTGTAGGCTGCAACTGATCCATGACTTGATTCTGGTTTGTAAATGTGGTATTCAACACCGTCTATTTCCTATTATTGGGTAATTAACAAGATTTCAGTTATGCTCTTATTAAAAGCCCTTCGAACAGTTATAAACCCGATATGGGCCTCCAAGTCCTTTATCCAGGAATTAAGAATTCTTCAAACTTATCCTCTACTAAATTTCCTAGTTAAGTACTATCTAGATCTTGCTTTTAGTATCTTATGCTGCGGGCGAGGTTAACATGTTTAAGAAATTCTAAGAATTCTAAGAATGAATAGTTAATAAAGTAGTAAGATTCAGTACAAGAGAGATAGACTATTAATAAATTGTAATTAATACTAGGGTTGCTTACTAGACGCAGGCCATGCCTATTATTAAGGATTAAACAGAGACACGCAGCTGATCAGAATACTAGATGTATAAAGACCAAGGACACTAAGACACCCTTTTCATTTCTAGATATATGGCATCGTAACTGGGTATTCGTGGTGGTTGGCAGTGATATTCCTGCACAGACCCAGGATCTCAAGTAGTCCCAATCACCGGCCGCCCTATCTAGCCGCTGTGATTCAAGGCAGAAGATCCTCTTGTGGTGAGATGCCACGTGATTTCAACCCCGACCTCTCAACCACCGCATTCCTGAAGTCCATACGTTGCATACTACTCACAGCCCGCCATGCGCCTGTCTGAGAGCAAAGTGATAGTTAAGATTCTGTCCGAAGCCTGTAGCAAGAGTACAAGGATTTTATGTGACGGGCACTTCTCTCTGGGAATGCCACTCGAGTACTAAGTAGACACAATGCGTAAGTGGGGCTTGGGTCCTTGGCACTTGGCAACGCGATTGGCTCAGGTTTTTGGTGAACTATTTTTATTGGCTGATGGGGTTATTCGGCTGTCAAAGTAAGGAGTGAGAGGGCTTTGTCAGTATTTGCGCTAAGCCCAATTCTGCTGGTCCCGCCCATGTATAAATAAACGGGATGGGTAAACAAAACCATCTTGAAAACCACTCCACGGCAAATTCTTCTTTTCGTCTTTTGCCCCGCCAACTTCATGTCATCAATGTCGGAAATCGTGCCTCCTCAGGTCGTCGCCGTAGGATCAGTCAGTTCGATCCACACTTTCGGTAGTGATCATGTTATTAAGCGCTGCCCGCCGGCATCGAATGAATTCGCTCGGCAGGCGTTCGACATCGAAGTTCGCGCGTACGAGCGGTTAGGTAACCATGGTCGAATCGCAGTGGTCAGCAATGTAACAAGTGAAGGCATTGTTTTAGAGCGGGGCGAATGCCTTCGCAAGAAAATCCAGAGCCTTGAATCGGGAAAAATCCCCCTGCGTACCAGACTCCGTTGGGCCCAGGAGGCTTCGGAAGGTCTGTGCTATATCCACAGCAAGGGCATTATCCATGCAGATGTCGGCTGTCATAACCTTCTTTTGGATCAATCGGGTCATATAAGGTTCATTGACTTTGCCGGGTCTGGTATTTATGACGAGCCTCCATTGGTTTGTTACGAATGGTGTGCCTCTCGCGGTGACTCTGCGACTACCGAGAAAACGGACATATTTGCGTTTGGATCGACATTATTCGAGATTGAATCGGGCCACGTGCCTTACCATGAGCTCTGCGAAACCATGGAGATCTTCCAAGCGTTAAGAGCAGCTGAACAACGCTTTGCTACGAGAGAATGCCCTAACATGGAAAATCTTTTATTCCGGCATGTTATTACACAATGCTGGGACGGGTCTTATTCCTGTATGTCTGAAGTTGAGAAGGACCTTCGCGGTTTGGGAGGGGTAGACGGAGATGACAACCAATCTCCTGCCTGGGAAATTGCGTCTTGATCCACTCCAGCGGAACCTGAGTGGTGGTACTTTGTTGGAGGAGACGGCCAAAAACAGCTCTCGATCCTTTTTGGTTGATGATCGAATACTGTAGAGCAGCGAGATGATTGGCATGTTCTCGGGCTGCACGTGGACCGGCAAGATCACCCTTGCGAGTTGATTAATCAAATTAAGGGATGAAGGCTTATAAGAAGCTCTTCGAAAGAGCATATCTAAACTATATAGTCCGTAGTGCTTGTTGGTTATGCTAACAGAGCTGCGCTTGATTTGGGCCCCATACTCTGTTTCTGCTTCGCCACGGATAGTCTTGGAAAGACGAAAAAGAAGAATGATCTCATATGTATCTTCTCCTCGATCTCCACCTAGGGGCGAGGGGCTCCACGGTATTAAAGTTGAGTATGTGTTTCCGGGCACAGAATATTTTATTCACCTATTTCCTTTTTTAATCTGCCTAGATCTACTTACTTGGACCAGGACATGGGGTGAGAATAGTATCGCTTCGAGTGTAATTGCACCTTATGCCTGCATAATATCAAGTGAGTTGAGTGGCTTCTAACTAGGCACTACGAGGCCATACTTAGACGTGAGGATTGCGCAACGCGAAGACAGGCCATCAGCCAGAGCCGCTCCTTGAGATCCTTGCAAGGCTCCGTTTCATCGCTCGGAGGCCCCCGTTGGGATTGTGAGGCTCAGGATCGCTGCAAGCACTGCAGGGGTCGCGAGGGCCCGGGGGTCCCGTGGCCTCGGGCATCGTGGGAACGAACGAGATAAGGCATGATACAATTCCTAAACCCCTTTTTCCAAAGGATATTTAAGAAGCTTCCAAGAGCTCTCAGTCAACTATCGTAATGGATGAGATTGGAAGATTGCAAGAGGTCAAATCACTCTTCGAAGATGAAGTAAGGGCTCACTGCTTATATTGGTGACGTTACGTGATTGACTGTCCTTATAGACGATGAGGATAGTACAACAGGTCGTATGCATGCGCTGATAGTTATGACCAGCAATAGATATAATTGACAGGCGTTATTATAGAAATGTCCAGTCAGGGGTCGGGGAGATACCCACGGCCAATTCCATGACTGAATTGAACTGTTTCTCATCCAAGGTTCATGCCCAGACACATTTGCTCATTGAGCCCAGGCCTCCTTGCTGGGAATAATCTTCTCCTGGACCAGGAGATCCAACACCCGGAAATAGCCATACGCCACCGGGTACTCCTCCGTGAACCCCACACTCCGGATCTTATCCAAGCTCAGATCACGGTCGCGACCCAGAAAGCTGAAGCCGGCTGCCAGGAAAATCCAAGTCTCCTCGGAAATATCGCGAGGGCGCAGACCATACTCTTCGCACATCTTCTTGTAGTCGTCCTGGTGGGCGACCCACCACTTGTCGATGCCCTTCCAGCCCTTGTCCTCGGGACTGGCGCCTTCAGCAATAAGACCAAAGTACTCGCACATCTTGGGCCAGACGAGGGACCAAGGGGCGGGGGTGGGGTTGTCGGCCGTGTTGAACGCCTCTCCGTGCGCCTGGTCGGGTTTTTCGATGGAAAGGTAGAGCTCCGAACGGGCGATAATATCCTGCGACGATGGCGTATGCGTGTGGACGTAGTTTGTGTAGGGTCCTGGGAAGACAATGGTGGCACCGGGACCGTTCACGTAGCGGTATAACATCATGTAGAGCGCGAGCGGCTCGACGTATGTCATGCTGGTGGGAATGGGAACGTGGCCTGGACATCGACGGTGTCAGCATGGTCAACCCCCCCCCCCCCCCCCCCCCCCCCCCCCCCCCCCCCCCCCCAAAAAAAAAAGAGATACGCACCGACAATCTGATCCGGTCGAACCTCGCACCATTTCCAAGATTTCCCCTTGTTGGCTTCCTTGATCAAGTCAACCTGCCCATAGTAGAAAATCTCGTCTCCCCAGGGGGAAGGAATGCGTGGATTGTCCTCGCGCAAGGGAGGATTAATCTCGATGTGTTCTTGGAAGCGAAACACAGCGACTCCATAGTTCTGTGGGCAATCAGCCAGAGCCGGGGACTAGTACCAGATTGGTACATACGTTTGTTCCAGTTTGAAGTACAAAGAACTTCATGTTCCTACACAGCTGGTCGACGGCGTGCACGGCGTTATATGTCATTCCCACATTGATATCCCGGATAGCCATCACATCCATGGAGTAGGCTGTTGCATTGGAGTAGGCTGGGATAGTCAGATCATGACCTTTTGCCAGTAATCCCCTTACTTACCAAGATAGTACACGTGGGTGACATCTTCCAGGTGGGGAACCTTCTCTTGCAACTGGTATATGACCTCATCCAGGCTCCCCCGCAGATTCACTCCGCAATGCAGCTCCAGTCGAGGGTCATGCGGTAAACCACTTTTCTCCATAGGCAACGGCCTATTCGTCAAGCCGATCACTCGGTCAAAGGTAGTGGGCGTGGGGTATGAAAGAGCGCATTTGGTGACGGCCCAGCCAGAGATACCGCTGGCCCCAAAGACCAATGCAACCTTCTTCGATTCAGCCATTGCAATTGTTGTTCCTTTTGCTTCGACAAGTTATCAATGCGTGCGGCTCCTTCTCAGCCTTAATCGACAGGGGGGGCGTATTTGAGAGCAGCATCCTCGACCCTAATTACTTTTCGCTAGCCAGCCAATTTGCTCCTGGGGACATAGTAAGGCAGTGGAAAGTTTCTATTGGTGTCTGTAGTTCCTGCGGCCCCACTTCCCTGGAGCACCAAGTGACATTAGGGCTGCATCGAGTCAGGATGTCTCGGAGCCGGCCGAACCCTGATTAGTAGGCTGGATGCCATTCGTGGAACCAAGGCAGTGGATCCATCGCGTGCTTCAGTTCTTAGTGCTGCATAGTACTCTCCATCTGTTTGGTGTAGTATAGACTATCTTGGAATTACAATAATAGCCCGTTTAGAGTCTTTACGTAGTCAATTATTCTAGGAATCTTCAAGTTTTACGATTCGTAGAGTTCTTAGGATAGTTTGGGTACTAGTAATTAAAGATTCTCGCTTTCCATCTTATATTACGTATTTAGCTTGTTTATTTATATTTTAAATCAGTCCGGTATTATAATGTGTTATTTCAGTCATTTGCTTCCACTAGCGATAATAATCTTTGATATTAAAAGCAGACACCTTACTTGAAAAGGCAAGAGAACCTCCCAGGAAAAGAGGGATGACCAAGCAAATCGGCGGTGGATCCATCGGCCGAGGTCCGCCGCGATGCCAACCAGTCAACCGGCTATGCTCTCGCCCCAATCACCAGCTGCTGTGCGCCTGGTGGCCCCTGTGCAATTTGGGGGCCGCGGGATCATGCCACTTTGCCAATCTCAACGCTCCAGGTCGGTGATCGCGGCCCGCTGACAGCGGCAGGCACCGAGGTCGCCCGTCTTGGGCAGGGGCTTGTTTCCCCCGATCTTCGCTTTTCAGCCAAATGGCCCGTCGCATTCATCACAGCAGGAATCTTCCCCTGCAGGTAAGCCTTTTAGTCCCAGGCTGTCGGGTGGGAATGTGCTCTCGGTCGATGCGCCGTTCTCATCATTAGGTAGGTGCTAGTCGAATCCTTAGGCCCATTAATCGACAAGGATGTAAGATTGCTTCTGCCGCCTGCGAGGCTTTTTGCCCTGCATAAGGTCGCATACTTAGCCTGTTGACGCCCCTGGTCGCGCTCGCTTCTTGTCACTTCCCCACGTATGCATCGAACATGAATGTCGCCCAGAATCCGGTGCCCCGGGGCAATATTTCCGAAAATCGACATGCGGCGATCTTTGGGGTGGGCATTGGGTTCATGGTGTTTGACTCGATCATCCTCGGGCTGCGCATCTATGTCCGCGCTTTTATGCTGCGCGCTCTGGGGACGGATGACAGTAAGTCAACCGATCCCACTTGGAGGGCCTAACTAACCAAATATCGAGTTCTGATGATAAGCGGCGCAGTAAGCGACTTCCAACTCTACGGCCGATGATGTCGACTCACTCGCATTCAATCAGATCCTCAATTTCGGATTATCAATCACTACGATGATCGGATCCAAGTACGGAATTGGAAAAAACGCCCTGGCCATATCGGCCAGCGACACAGTGCCTATGATGAAGGTACGCACCCCGTCTCCATCCATCCACTATCCCTGACCAATTGCCCAGTGTATTTGGGTGACACGCTTTCTCTACACGCTCTCCATGGGGCTGGTCAAAATGTCCTTGTTGTGGTTCTATCTCCGTCTCGATCCCCGCAAACACATGCGCTGGGCCGTCTTCTTCGTCATGTTCTTCAACATTGGATTATCCCTTTCGAGCTTCATCGGCGCCCTGGCGAGCTGCAGTCCTCCATCTTTGTTCTGGACTGATCCAACGTCGAGTGGCTGTATGCCCATGGCACAAGCGCAACGCTTCTATGAGGTGAATGGCGTCTTGAATATCGTGACGGATATCTTGACATATCTGCTCCCAGTGCCCATGCTCGTCGGGCTGCAGTTGACTTGGCGCAAGAAAGGGGCTATTATGGGGATCTTTGGGCTGGGGATTCTGTCCATTGCCGGTGCGTATCCACTTCGATTCATCCAGTGGATCGTTACTGATAGATTGCCATTAGCGTCCTGCGTTCGCTATAACTTTGTTACGAAACTATCGTCGGCCCAAGAAGACTATTACCTCATTCTGGCCGACGCCCTCAACTGGTGCACGATTGAGGCCTACGTCGGTATGTATCCCCCGTCCCAATGGCATCCAACCTCTAACTGACCGTCTCCAGCCATTTTCTGCGGCTGCGCTCCCTCCCTCTCCGTCCTAATCAAAGCGCACGTCCCCTCAATATTCGGTTCCAAGCCCCAGGATAGCGCGCCGACGCCCGGGACAAGCCTTGTGCAGCGACGGAACCCCTTGAAGAGTAATCGGCGTCGGGGACTAGGCGATACCACGCTGGGTAGTCAGGATGCCATTGTGACTGTCAACCATTCCGACCAAGATCAGGATGGGATCATGATGAAGACGGACATACAGACGAATGTTACCCCACGGAAGTCGACCGAGGATGTAACTTATAAGAGGGAGTATTATGATTTTGCGAGGCGCACATGACGCTATGTTGCTATATAGAGAATGAATAGTATTTTCGCCGATTAAGATGGCCTATTGGAAACCCCAGATGTATCTTATTCTAGTTGATACGACCACCACCCGCTTCCCTACCAGTTTCGTTAATTTACTGCTGGAACAGAAGCACCCATCTAATGAAGTATCTCTACGTATTACGGAACATGAAGGCAGTTCTTCTAGGTCGATTGACATACAAGAAATGCAAACCATTATATACTGCTAAAATGACTATCTGTGACGTTTTTCCTATGTTGTGTTGTTGCCACCAACACGATCCCTGGACATCTTAGTCTAGCCACGGCCACTGAACCTCCCACTCCATACATTCAACCAACTCACTTCATATTCACGTTTCACGTAAGCTACCAGGTCATCAACTCCCTATCCGTCGGATCAAAGTCATGCTTATCCAGCATTCAAATGGTTTCCATTTGTGCCTTGGCATCTAACTGGAGAGGTGAGGGCTGAGGGGTGAGTGAATGTGATGGGGAGGAAAAGTTTTCGGTTTAGTGAATCTCTGAAAGAGAGGGGTATTTCTATCTCCTGGGTCAGTTCTTTTTCTCCTCTTCCTCTCCTCTTCCTCCTCCTCTTCCTCCTCGCTGGGTTCTTCTTTTATTATCGTGAGCGCACTGAACCTCGTTTATCCTGTTACTTCTCGGCTTCAACTTCATTAATCAAGAGATTCCTTTCTAGTGTTCTCAGAAATCCTGCTTTCGAGGTTCCGGGTAAAGGCTTTGCGGGACATTCTTACTATCTACGATGGAGAAGGACTACCTCACGATCGAGCGGGAGAGATACGACGCCGGCTGGCCAGATGGATTCCATTTCGCCGTGATGGGAGCATCTGGGACCGACAAAAGCTCCCTGGTGAATGCCTTGAGCGAGGTTCAGAATTCGCACCCCGACGCTGCCCCAGTGGGCACAACTGAGACAACTCGCGAGGTGCACAGATACGAAGTGCGTCGTAATGAGGTGATGTGGATGCATGATATCCCTAGTGTTAGTGCCGCGTCGGTTGAGGAAGCGAGCTTTTTCAGCACTTATAAGCTACGCTTGTATGATTTGGTTCTGGTGGTCTATTCGGACCGGCTTCGAGAGGTATGCCATTGGACCATGCTATTTCTGGTTTTTGTGCGGATAGAGTCTCACTGATGCTGTATGCTGAAAGGTTGAATTGAAGATTCTCGAGGCTTGCGACTATCGCCACGTGCCTGTCTGTCTTGTACGAACCAATTCCGACCAGACCATTCGCAACATTATGGACGATAAAGGAATGACCTTGAATGTTGCAAAAAAATATTATGTCGAAACCACCCTTGACTATATTGATCGTGTTTTCCAAGACGCTGAACTCCCCGACGAATTGAACAAATCTGTGTTCCTTGTCAACAAGAGCGGACTGTACAACTATGTAAAGTATGAAGATGCTGGGGAATATGGTATCCATGAGGATCGTCTTGTGGAAATGCTAGATGTTACCGTGGACCCCGAATTGAGGACTGCCTGATCTATGACATGAACTTACCCAGATCAAGCTAGGGGTGTCGTTATCGTCTACATCATTGCTACGAAGTTGTCTAGCACAACCATTTCCACCCATCTTACGCATCTGATGTACCCCTCACAAGAGTGATCCCCGTGCAGCTTCTTATGGTCTTGCCCTCTTTTACCTCATGTTCATGGCGGTAGCTCTTTTGGCTCCTTGAAATTGCACCCTGTTTTCCGAGCCAGCAACACCGTTCTTCATGTATTTTACCCTGGCATCACTGTTATGCGCTTGGCCTTGGCAACCCAATGCACTCATAATAATTTAGCTCTGATAGAGCATTAGCAATGAATTCTTCCTTGGTCATATCTCCACTGTCTATAAGCGTTTGGTCCTTCTCCATCTTCTCCAATGCTTCATCGTATTTATCCAACTCACTCACCTTCCACACCACAAATCCGTCAATCTCTTTTACATCATCATCATACCCCCACTCCCATCTCGCCCACTCACAACCCCCTTCATGTCGGCGCAATTCCATAAACAGAAAACTAGGATAATCATTAAACCCAGCCAAGAAAAGCATATACAACCACATTACCCCGGACTCCCTTGACCAGTTAACCACACCAGATCTCTGTCTCCTCATTCCCCAGCCAGCAACTTCTTCTCTTCCTCCTCCTCTAAGACCCGTACAAAACCCTCCAGGTACTTAAAAAATACCTCACAGCAATATACTTCTCTAAAGCGGTTACAATAACTCTAATATCTTATATCCAAGCGACCACACTATCCCTTCATTATTATTATTATTATTAATATTATTGTTATTTATCAGTACTAATAATATAGTATGTCTAGGTCCTCTACCTATCTAAACCATTATCATCAAAAAATTAAAATAAATAACATCGTCGGCCTTCATCTCAACACCACCTTCTCTTCATCCTCACATGTCCATCCCTCCTCTTCATCCCTGCTCCGCTTCCTTTAAGAGTAGTAATTCTGGCTCGACCCTAGCCTAGCCTAGACCGTGCATAAACACAAACACAAACACAAAGCCAACCATAAGACCACCAGCCAAAGCACCGCCCGGGAAGATGTCAGCGTAGGCAAATCCGATGGTTGTTGACTGTTGTGATAGGCAATGAGTAATCGGCCCTATAGTGCGGATTAGCGGCGTCGGAGCGCATTGTTGACCTTCTTTCGAGCCTTGGGAGGGATTGGTTTCAGATGTCGTGGTTGAAGAAGAAGTGTTGGGTTGTGGTTTTTCTTTCTTAATGTCAATATGACTTGAAGCTTTAAGATAATTCCCTAGTTCGCCTTGAAAGCTCGTCAAAGCGGTATGACTTATTCTCAGGCAATGACAAGAATCGTAAACGGGTAATCCGGACTGGATGCCTCTGGTATTTTCTCACCGAGATCAATGACGGAGGGACGAGATGGAGGGAGGGTTATTGAAAAACGTGAGCGCACGGAGATGGAAGAAAGGGAGATGAAAAAAGGAAGAAGACCCAAGGAAGGAAACTCCTATGAGCTCGAACGTCAGATCTAGATAGAGTCTAGTTAGAAATTAATCTCATCGGGGAGGATGTACCACCTCACATTTCTTGTGGTTGGTTTTTATTACCAAGAAGAAAGAAGACAGGGGCCGAAAACCGCATTACACGGTTGTGTCATCTTGTCTGTTGTTTCTTCTGAATAAAGTATATAAAGACCCTGTCTCGGTGGTCTGGCTATACTCACCACATGTCCTTTTCTGACGAAGCTCGGTGAGGTGTATCTTTATTAACTAGTATGTAGTTAATTAAGATTTAGATCAAGGCTTCCTGGATAAGAAATGGGGGTGAAAGTATAGACATGGTTTAGGGACCATGGCTAGCCTTGGTGAATTATCAGAGGCTTTATATATAGTTTCAGATGAAGCAGATGAAGAGAGCATGGTATGGACATTCTCGATTCTTATGTAGGGAATGAAACAGCACATCACATGATGGCATTGAAGGCATATTCCCACGTCCAGGCAGGGAGGTTTCGGGGTGGTTCTATTAGTATCTGCTCTTTGCGTGTTTACAGGGCTATTTACCTACTTATCTGAGATATGGGAGTGAAGATGGAGATGCTGTGATTTCGGTTAGCTTGCATTGCTCTACTGGTGTGTACTGTCAATGTGGCAGGTACTGTGTAGAGAATATATGTCTCTTTCTGTGGCTTTATTTCTTTCTTACTTATTGAGAATGGGATATGCACAATGTGTCTTGAGAGAATCTTGAAAATGGAAGTACTGTGTAGTAGTTTGATGTGGTGGATTCCTGGGGTACGTCTAAGCCGATATCATAGTTCGGAACTCTGTGGGATTGCGATCTGGTTCTTGTGCAGCTGTCAGTAGGTTCGGTGGACTTCATAAGATCATCCACTATGACATGTACTTTATGATCTACACAGTACTCTATCCAATAGATATAGATGACAACAGCAGCAAATATGACATCATGTGTCACGATGGTATCTCTATCACACCGATTATTTTGTACTCCACAGCAACAACCCCCACGCTTTTTGATATCCTGGTATGCTCCGAGAAATTTTTCATAACAAATGCAACCCATAGACCATCCCAAAGCTCAATAACAAGACACATATTACTCGAACACGCCGATAGAATCAAACCGGTCTATCATACCGAACCAAGTCCCTAGGTAATTCCGTACATCATGCCACGTAGAAAAACAAAGAAAATCACAATGATTTTAGGTCAGGGTGTAGCCACCGTCAACGCGGAGGTCAGCGCCCGTAACGTAGCGGGACGCATCACTGAGCAGGAACGTCACGGCGCCCATCAGGTCCTCCGGGGTACCCATCTTGCCGGTGGGGATGAGGGAAATCCACTTGTCGCGGAGCTCAGGGTTCTCTTCCAAGATCTTGCGGGTACTGGCCCATGTTAGTAGCTTTCAAAACTGCAACTGGCACGGATACTTACAGTGCAGTCAGCATGTATCCAGGGCTGATGCAGTTGACGCGAATGTCATGGCCGGCCCACTCAACGGCAAGGGAGGAGGCAAGGTGACGGACGGCCGCCTTGGCCGCGTTGTAAGGAGCCTGAGGCTGGGGCACGTTGACAATCGCACCGGACATGCTACCGATCATGACCATGCTACCAGAGGCCTTGCGGTCCATCAGGTGCTTGGCGACACCGGTAGCGAATAGGTAGGTACCGTCCACGACAACACCCCACAGCTTCTGGATCCGGTCATGAGGATAGGAAATGGCGTCGAAGTTCTCAGTGAACCCAGCCGAGGTAACAAGGTGATCGATCTTTTTGTGCTTCTCAATAACCTCTGCGATTGCGGCGTTCACGGAGTCGGGCTTAGACACATCTGCATAATGAGCGGTGACAGTGGGCATCCTGTCATGTCCATCAGTGTCTAGCTTATCATTTAGGGTTAAGGGACATACTTAGCAGCATCCATTCCTGGGTTCTCCTTCTCGAACTGCTCCACGAGCCTTTTAGCCTGGTCCTCAGCTTCTTCCTCTATGGCGCGTTAGCAATTGCACATGGTCCTGATGTATTCAGCACGCACTGTTCAAGTCGACAATGGCCAGGTCAGATCCCGAAGCCACAATAGCCTGAGACATGGTCAATCCCAGACCACGAGCACCTCCAGTCACGAGGGTGACCCTGTCCTCAAGAGAGAACTGGGCGAGGGTACGCTTGAAGTGCATTCCACCACGGCCCTGGACGATCGGAGACCGGGGCATATTCTCGTCATCGGGGTACTCGATCTTGACATTCTCATCGGTACGGGCGAAGCGGCCTTCCGTCTCCCCTAATGTGCCTTCGGGGGCCTTATTAGTTGCTGTCAAGAACGGATCCTTCTTGATATCGTCATCGTCTTTGTTGAAGCGGGAGGCGGTCGAGGAGAGAGGGCGGACGAATGTGTTTAGCGATGGCCGTGCCGTAGGCGCCAACGCAGCTGGGCGCGAGGACTGGAAGACTGCCTTTGCGGCTTGACGAGCGACCGTGGGTCTGAACATTGTGTATAGCGAAAGAGAGACTAGGGGATAACTATGTGATTGATGTCAGTGGACACCGGCGACCACGTAGCGAAAGGATAGATGAATGAAAGACAAACAGGAATGGAATCATAAAGGTGGGAATCGAGGAGAGGATATATTGCTACTTACCTTTATATGCAGTAGACAGGTGGGTGAGAAATGTGTGATGAAGATCGCCTCGACTTCGTGCTTGAGGCGAAACACCTGGATCAATCGGGACAGTGTCCACAAGGCGGCAAACCAGTAGAATAAAAAAGAAAATAAAGGAGCTGTAGCCAGGGAGCATCAAGAAGCACTGCCAAGAGCAGCGAGGACAAGTCAGGCCAGCGCGACTGCCAGCGCGATCCAGCTGAAATGATGGTCGATGGATTCCTCCAAACCCAGTGATGTCAGGCGGTGATGGATCCCTGGGCCAGGCCCCAACCGCCATGCATCGGATCCCTCAAGTTAAGTACCGGCATGAATGTTGCTCCTTAGCTCCCGTTTCACTTCAATGGTTCTCCATCCCGTCTGTCCACCTGACCAATATCCCTTAAAAGTATAAGCAAGCATCTATATATATCTCCTATCAGACACATTGATGACACCTCGCTTGGAATCAATTACCTGATGGAATTGACCCCCTTATCAGCACGCCAGAACTCTGCCCCGGCCTGGAACCATGGTTAGGTGGCACACCTGCACGCAAAGCGGCCTGCACGTACTTTCTGACTGCAGATGGCTATTGCCGCACAAGCCGGAGATCTTCCTCCTGGGCGGCGAAATAAACATCCTGGCTAGCAAACACAAACATACATAAGTAGTTACAACCGTGTTTCTGGACGGGACCCATATATTGATGGGTCTGGGGGTGGAGGGTGAAGTGGTGACTCCGGGCGTCCCGTGCGCTAACCGGTGGGTGGGAAGTGGAGACGCAGATGGGTCGCGGTGCAGCTAGATACATAGTAGCTCCGTCTGGATCCATTCACAACACTCAGTCCAACAGGTGTGAGAGTAAGCATCCTGTACATTGTACATTGTACAGGTCTGAGATTAGATGGGTGGCTGCCTGGATGGATGGATTCCTACACATGTCATATTGTCTGCCCCGAAAAGGCTGGGGGGTTGTGCACAAAAGCAATATCGATGCTTAGGTGGCCACATGACATTCAGCTTCCGCGCCTGCCCTATCTGGACACCCGGGATGCCTTCCGTTGAATGATTCGTGTTCATTGTTACCGGAGATCAATCGTCTACAGTGTACTCTGCAGTAACTCCATACATGCATCTAACCCATTATTCCAGAGACCCCGGATTCTGTTCCCACTCGCCCCTCAGGTGCTTCGCCGCTGCCAATGCAGCCGGTGACTACGTATCCCTCACTCACCGCTCTCTTCTTCAAATTCAACCAGCGGTGTCCCGCTCTTGCATTGGTCCTGCAAGGTACCTGTTAGTCATCGCCAGCAATGGGGTTGGGATGGTGGAGATTTTCGAAGCCCAAAGAAAACCTGGGGAAGGTTGATGACAGGGTCTGTGCGCTGCCCGTGGCGCGAGGAGGCAAACCAGCTGTCTCCTGACAAGCCTTACCAGGGTCTGGCTGTTCCAGAACCTCGACCCTGATCGACCCCGGACTCGGGCCAGGCCATGCCACCAAGCGCATACGGGGCACAGTAATCTGGTGGCTGGGCAATAATAGGACAGGGGGGAAACCGCGTGACTTACACCTTGTTGATGTACCACTTTGGAAATGGTTCCCCTCTGCGGGCTGCGGATGACCGTTTCCATTTTCATACTCTCAATCACCACCAGGGGCTGATCCTTTTCGACCACATCGCCCGCCTGGACCTCAACTCGCAGCACCTTGCACGGCATCGGCGCCAGAACGCTGTTCTTCACGTCCTTCATTCCCAATGCCTTCTCCATCCACTTGGCTCGGGGTATCGTCAACCGGTACTGCGTCCCTCGTTGGAAAGCGATGATCGTATCCTCGTCGCGGATCACCGTGGTGTCCAGGCGGGTGTGAGGGAAGAAGGATGTGACAACCTGGGATGCCGGATCTCTGCGGCTCACAACTTGCTCAAATGAGTGTCCTCCGACATCGATATTGAATGTGTCGTCACCCGTTTGTTGGACCCGAACATCAAACTTCGAGTCGTTCTTTGTCCCGGGGCTTAGTTCAGCCAATGAGATCTGACGTGCCTGGTACCCTGGGCCAAAGCCTACAGCAGAACCCTCAAAGTTGGCTTGCACTCCCGTCCCAGGGTCGGAATCATGGTGGAGACAGGCCAGGCCCACCTGAGCCAACACCTCGGGCGCAATTGCCTCCCTTGTGAATAGCTCTTCGCGGTGTTTCTCAATATACCCGGTTTCCACATCTCCGCTGATAAAGCCAGGACTCCGACAGATGGTCTTCAAGAACTCGATGTTTGTGATGGGACCCGCGATCTCGTACTCCTCCAGCGCAGTCGCAAGTTTGCGGATCGCCTCTTCCCGCGTGTTGCCTCTCACAATCAGTTTCGCGATCATTGGATCATAATGCGCCGAGACATCGTCGCCCGCGACGAAGCCCGCGTCGATCCGAACATCGTCAGTGGTGGCGGGAGTACGGACATGAAGCAGAGTACCAGAGTCGGGAATAAACCCCTGGTCAGGGTTCTCCGCGTAGATCCTAGCTTCGATAGCATGGCCGCGGCTAGCCATAAATGCCTCCACATCTTCCTGACTCAATGGAAGTGGGGCGCCTTCCGCTACCTTGAGCTGCCAGTGCACGAGATCCTGCCCGGTAACCATTTCGGTGACGGGATGCTCCACCTGGAGTCGAGTGTTCATCTCCATGAAGAAGAATTCGCCAGTGTCGTTGTCAAAGATGAACTCCACGGTGCCGGCACCTTCGTAGCCGACAGCCAAAGCGGCCGATCGGGCTTTTGCCCAGATGTCCTTCCTCGTTGCATCGGGTAGATGGGGAGCCGGAGACTCTTCAAGGATCTTCTGGTGCCTTCTTTGTATGCTGCAATCACGCTCGCCCAGGGCAACAGAATTCCCGTGCTTGTCGGCGAACACTTGGACCTCGATGTGACGGGGGGTGGTGATGTACTTCTCCACCAGTACCTGATCATCTCCAAATGAATTCAGAGCTTCCGATTTCGCGGACTGCAGCTGTGCTTGAAAGTCGGCTTTGGTGTGAGCGATGCGCATTCCCTTGCCGCCACCTCCCTTGATCGCTTTAATTAGCACAGGGTATTTGATCTTGTCAGCCTCAGCTTCGAGAAAGTTGACATCCTGGTTGTCGCCATGGTAGCCCGGTACACACGGCACCCCAGCCGCTGTCATGATCTTCTTGGATTGGCTGCACAGGCGTTAGCAATTTGGCTCACAAGTATACGTCCGACCCATGTTACCTCTTGTCTCCCATGTCTTCGATCGCCTTCCAAGGAGGGCCAATGAAGACCAAACCCGCTTCCGTACATTTTCGCGCAAAGGCCGCATTCTCACTCAGCTGGAATGGTCCGAGTGATTAGTATCATCGCAGCCTATGTGTAACGGACACACTCACAAAGCCGTAACCAGGGTGTATCCCTTGGCAGCCCTCCTTCTTGGCAATCTCAATAATTCGATCCCCATCGAGATAAGCCGAGACCGATCCCAGGTTGAAGGCAAAGGGCGAGCTCAGCGCATGTTGCGCCTTGCTATCCGGATCAGTGTAGAGCGTCGTTACTCGAATTCCATGTTGAGCAGCGGTCCGTCCAACACGTCTGTAACAGGCAACGCAGTGTCAGTACCAACAAACCACCAGGATCGTCAGACGCACAGTGCGATTTCACCCCGATTCGCAATGAGGATGGAATCCAATGATTTGGGGGACTTGGGAGCCGTGGAGGACACGGTGGAGGCCGCTCTTCTGAACCTCCGAGCCACCGGCGGCCCCAGGCGGGACGAAGTGCGGAGAAGAGACGAGAGCGGCATGGTAAGGATAAGAGACGCCGCAGATCAGTGCCACGAGAATAGGTCAACACCAAGTCAGAGCGCGTTCATAAAACAACGGGCATATTCAAAGCGCAGCGACACCAGGTTCTGGAGAACACCAAATCCCACGGCGACCGCAGCCGAGCTTCTTGTACGGCCTGCAGCGCACCCCTTGAGCCGACGCAAAGCGCGGCTGCGGGGAAGCCCGGCACGTGATGGGCGCGATCCACCCGCCGGTTTTTTCAAGACTCCAGCCAGCCCATTGCATCACTCCCAGCCCACGCCCGTCGCATAGATCTGCGCTTCCTGTGTTTACACCAGTCTGCCCTTGCCACCCTTAGTCGCTTGCTTGCAGCGCTTGCTCGTTCTACTCTGATTTGTCCGCGCGCGTTGCGTTCACCGTCTGATCTTGCCTATTTGTCAATCGACTACCAAGAACCTCCGAATTCTCTCTGCTTACACCTTCATCTTCACCACCACCACCACATCCATACCCCATACACACACACATACATCTCGCAGCCATGTCCGATGACGAAGACTTTTACGACGAATACGACGAGGACATCTTCTGGGTGGAAGAACCCGATCCGACCGTCGCCGTAAGTCCCCTAAACAAATTCTTCTCTCCAAATACACCCTAACACGACCAACCCACAGGACGACCTCGCCGCAACAGCCACTGTCACCAACGACCTCATCTTCTACGACGACCCTGCCCTCGAAGCGGAAGATTTCTTTAGCGACTGGGACGATCTCTCCGACGACTACTATGACCAAGACCCCACCGTAGTCCGCCGCCAGCGCGCCCTGAACGCCTTATCCCAAACCCCAGCAGCGGGTGTCCCGCCCACGAAACGCACCCGAAAGCCCACCGCCAAGACCCCGCAGTTCGATATTGCGGCATTCCAGGGCGTCGTGTGGAAAAGTTCCAGTGATGAGGTCAAGATCGCGCTGCATGAGCCGGGCGAGGGGGAAAAGGTGGCCCTGCTGAAGAATTGGAGGGAAGTGTTTCGGAATTCGCATCCTGCGATTGGGCGCGTCAGGGTACGAAAGGATGGGAGGGAGTGGATGGGTGGGGCTGGGGTGGTGGAAGCCGAGGATTTGTATGGGGATGGGGATGAGGCGGATGCAGATGTGGAGGATGGGGATGAGGATGGCGTAGAAGTGGAGGCAACAAATGGACAAAGTAATGGGGTGGTTGTTGAGGTGTCTGCTGTTTCGGAAATGGCTGAGCAGGAGGAAGATGCGGAAGTCAACGGGGACCATCCGGATGCGGCCGAGCCGGCTGATTCCCTTGAGGTCAAGAAGTCGAAACCGAATGGGGTCGCCGCGGCCGCAAACAAACCAGCGACAAGAGGTCGGAAGCGCAAGGCTGAAGAAGAAACTGACCCCGTCCCGGAACCGACCAGCAGGCCAAGATCGAAACGCATCGCAACCCAGAAAGTCGGGGAGACGAAAGAGACTCACTCCGCACCGTCAGGCCCAGTGCGACGGTCGACCAGAAATAAAAAGTAATTTGAACTTTGTATAGAAATGAGATTATGAGAACATGAGCATACAACTTGACATGTGGTATGAACCCTAGACAATCCGATCATGTAAGTCTGGTGGTATATGTGACACGGGATGAAAACGAGCAGGACATGGGAATCAATACAAGGGACGGGTGATGTCTATGCAAACTCCTTGTTAAACGCACGCCCGATCACCATCCGTCGGATCTCGCTCGTCCCAGCACCGATCTCATACAGCTTTGCATCCCGCAGTAAGCGTCCCGCGGGGATCTCGTTAATGTACCCGTTTCCGCCCATAAGCTGAATCGCATCGAGAGCACACTCCGTCGCTCTCTCCGCGGCGTAGAGGATCGCGCCGGCGCAGTCCTGCGTCCGGATCAACGTGCCAGATGACTCGGCAGCCGAGTTGTCGATCTGTCGCGCAGTGGCGTACGTGTACGCGCGAGAAGCCGCAAGCTTGGTGTACATATCCGCCAACTTACCCTGGATCAGCTGGTTGTGGGCGATGGGCATACCGAACTGCTTGCGGACATGGGTGTAGGGGAGGACGAGGTCGAGAGCGGCTTGCATGATACTGTGGTATGGGCATATTAGTATGATTGCAACCGAGGGATGAGAGGAAGTTGGAACGTACCCCAACGGACCAGCGCTAAGAACAAGACGCTCCAGATCCAGGCCCTCCATTAGAACCTTCACACCGCGGTTCACCTCCCCAAGGACATTCTCCTTCGGTACGAAGACATCCTCGAAGACGAGCTCGCCGGTGTTGGAGCCGCGCATGCCCAACTTATCCAGCTTGCGGGCGCAGGAGAATCCCTTGAAGGTCTTTTCCACGACGAAGGCTGTGATGCCCTTGGAGGCTTTCTCGGGTTCGGTCTTTGCGTAGACGACGATGTAGTCTGCGTCGGGGCCCTGTAGGCATCGCCTGGTTAGGCTTTATTCTCTCGTGTCAGGGGATAGGAATGAGAAGCTCACATTGGTAATCCACATCTTCGTCCCATTCAATAGCCACCCGCCGTCGACGGCCTTGGCCGTTGTCTTCATGCTAACCACGTCGGAACCGGCAGAGTGCTCAGACATCGCAAGGGCACCGACTTTATCGCCTGATAGGAGACCAGGAAGGAAACGTTCTTTTTGGTCGGGTGTTCCGTTCAGGGAAAGCTGGTTGACGCAGAGCTGGGAGTGTGCAGCGTAGGAGAGGGCAATGCTTCCTGGTTTCGACAGGTAAGAATATTATCAAGCAAAGACTGAAAGGAGAGCACTACCAGATGCGCGACTAAGCTCCTCCATGACGACGCAGTGAGCCTGGTATCCCATCCCTAGCCCACCGTATTCTTCATTGGCCGTGATGCCGAGGAACCTGGGGGGATGTTAGCTTGGCTGGTCCCGCGATACACGTCAAGAGCTCTTGAAGCACACACCCAGCATCACCCAGCTTCTTCCACATCTCCGCCGGAAACTCATTCTGGGCGTCAGTCTGCGCAGCAACTTCCTCGGGGATTTCGCGCCCTTGATTCGCAAACAACGGTCAGTATAGCCCCGCGGAACATGTTGAGGGTTGATACACACGGGTAAAATCTTGCACCCGCTCACGAAGCTCCACCAAGTCCTCTTCCGTGGGAGGGACAAAATCCTTGGGGTGCTTGATGACGAGGGTGCGTAGTGCGGGGGGCTGGATGAGGGGTTTCCTCCACCGGGCCAACGTCCGGGAGGAATTGCGGACGAAGAAGGGGAGCTTGGGAAGGCCGGCCATGACGCTGAGTATACAACAAAAGACGAATGCTGAGGTTCTGAGATTGAATTGCGAGGAGAAGAGAAAAAGTTGGCTAGGAAGGGAGGGAATTATGCAGCCTCGGATGACGGCGTGGAGGATAGCTGATAAACCCCGGGGTGGGCACGGTTACCCGCGGCAATCATCGCCGCCCTTCTCCGCAATGTCACCTGCCTCAGCTGCCTGTCCGCTGCGGCCATCTTCCCAGTTCCTCCATTGCCAACTACAAAAGTCCCTCGTGTGGCTCCTCCGGCTTGGATAGGCCATGCTATAGTCCGCACGCAGGTTATCTTCCTCAGATCTCCTCTGGTCGGCCCCCAAGTATCGCCAAATCATCCTCCTCCAGCATCCCCGCAATGCGCGCTCCGTCTCCGCTCCTGCGGAGCCTGCGATCCAAACCACCCGCCCTTCCCTCACGTTGTCTTCTCGCGCGACAACGCCCAACAAGGTCACCCTTCCTCTCAACCTCCAGAGGCATTGCTAGCTACACGCATCCTCATCATGCATCCGCTATTTCGGTCCTTCCCACAACAGTGGACACCTCTTCCGCAGACTTCAAGGACAACGCCCAGCAAATGCAGGAGCTCCTCGACCGAATGAGCAATCTCCACAGCACCATCTCCCAAGGAGGTCCGCAAAAAGCAAAAGACAAGCATCTCGCCAGGGGAAAGATGCTTCCCCGCGATCGATTGACTGCCCTGATCGACCCAGGTACCTCATTCCTGGAACTCTCTCCCCTCGCCGGCCACGAAGTCTACTCCGACGACGTCCCCGCAGGAGGCATCATCACAGGGATCGGAACAGTCGAGGGGGTCACCTGTATGATTGTGGCCAATGACAGCACTGTCAAAGGGGGTACATACTACCCCATCACGGTAAAAAAGCATCTCCGCGCACAGGCAATTGCTCAGGAAAACAAGCTCCCCTGCCTATACCTCGTCGACTCCGGCGGCGCGAACCTCCCCCACCAAGCAGACGTCTTTCCAGACAAGGAACACTTTGGCCGCATCTTCTTCAACCAGGCTCGCATGAGCTCCCTGGGCATCCCCCAAATCTCGGTTGTTATGGGTCCCTGCACCGCCGGAGGAGCGTACGTTCCTGCTATGAGCGACGAGACCATCATCGTTGAGAACCAAGGCACTATCTTCCTGGCTGGACCTCCTCTTGTCAAAGCCGCCACGGGCGAGGAAGTCTCCGCCGAAGACCTTGGTGGTGGCCACCTCCACAGCATAATCTCAGGTGTGACAGACTACCTCGCCGTCGACGACGCGCACGCCATCATCCTCGCCCGCAGATCCATCTCCAACCTCAACTACCCCAAAACCAGTCTTCCACTCCAGAACCTCCCCAGCGATGCCATTAAAGAGCCCCTGTATGACCCAGCAGAGCTAAATGGCATCGTGGGCACTAACCTTCGTCGCCAAATCTCCGTCCACGAGGTCATCGCCCGTATTGTCGACGGCAGTGAATTTGCCGAATTCAAGCGCGACTACGGCTCCACCCTCGTCACCGGGTTTGCCCGTATCTTTGGACATCAGGTCGGCATAGTTGCCAACAACGGTATCCTTTTCTCTGAATCCTCTCTAAAAGGTGCACACTTCATCGAGCTCTGCGCACAGCGCAATATTCCCCTGGTCTTCCTCCAGAACATCTCCGGCTTCATGGTCGGTGCCGATGCGGAGAAGGGAGGAATAGCAAAGAACGGCGCGAAGCTTGTCACGGCCGTGGCGTGCGCAGACGTCCCCAAGTTCACAGTCGTATTTGGTTCCAGCGCCGGCGCGGGCAATTATGGAATGTGGTAAGTGTAAACCAACAATCTGCACCCTTTGTCCCTCGAAGCTAACTTGGTTTTGTTTTGCAGTGGCCGCGCCTACTCCCCTCGGTTCCTATTCATGTGGCCCAATGCTAAAATCGGCGTTATGGGCTCGGAGCAACTGTCCGCCGTCATGGAAGCTGTAGGCCGGACGGCGGATCCGGACCTGAAGGCTCGGATTGATCGCGAGTCAGAGGCGGTCTTTTCGTCTGCCAGACTGTGGGATGATGGAGTTATTCCTCCTGCGCAGACGAGACGATTCCTGGGGCTGGGGCTGGCGGCTGCCGTGGGTGGCAAGGTAGACGATGTGCAGACTCGGTTTGGGGTGTTCCGGATGTGAGGTATTCTATATAAGTTATGGCATAACCGCAGAAATACATGGTGTGGTGATTTGTATTGTTGAGTCATGATATTAGCTAGCATTGAGTTGTTAGCACCTACCGTTTCCATGGATGAGAAATGAGAATAGCTCTAGCCAATCATGTGGGATTTTGAACCATGTTGACTGGACAGGAGCCCTTCCACGGTTCATCCTGAATACTGACAGCATCATATACAATAATAATGGTTTCCGTATTAGATCCAAATGGCATGTGTATCCACAGATGTCTTTACCTGGGTCCTGCTATCTCTCGAGGGCTGTATAGACCATTGCTCTGCATCCCTTTACCGACCTGATAGGAAAGGTGGAGACCAAACCTGCTTGTCTCCAATCCGAATGGTAGTTTACAAGAGCGTTTGACTAATTTGATTCTTCTTTTCAAGGAGTAGGCCATGTGATTCTATACATAGTACTAGCTATTCACCACCGTCTGTTACCTGCGTTTTGCAGTGTGAACACAACACATGTGCAGGCTAAATCTACGACACCAGGGATAAAAGGAGTGACTGCAAGAGCCTACTCTCCTGCCTGAATCGGTATAGTCTTTTCTGCCTTCGGTGGGGTGCCTGATGTTGTCCGTACCGGGCACTCTCAGTCCCGCCTGCGATGGAGATGCACTGAATGAAAGAGGCCGCAACAGGAACTTCCTTCCATCCTATCTCACGCACGCCAAAAGAGGCTGGGCTCACAGACGGTGGGTTTCACCAGGCGATCCACCCCCTCATAGCCCCAATTATCGCTTGGAAGGATGGCAGGCTGAAGCCATCCAGGATCTGATATACGCCGTACTCTCCATCCTATGTTCTGGACACAAGGGAACTGGACCCATCTAGCTGTTCCAACGCTCCTCTCACCCCCCGCTCATGATCTCCCAATCGATATAGCTCCCAGTTAGTGGTCTGACCGACTGCTGCTTGCTTGTTCCGGGTGTCTGCGGCCCCTGCCAGTCCGACACAAGGAGGATTCGCCAGCTCACAGCCACCTTTTCCACCGACTCAAGTATTCAAAGGATACTGGATGTAGATTAGGCAGCAGCGGTGTCGAGCTATAAATTGAAGAGATCTGTCGGGTTCGGTTCAGGTCCTCGGTCCTCAAGACACTCATCACACGCTCATCAGTTTGACTATCTATTCGAGATATCACTTCCACCATGGCACACTACCCCGAGAATGTTGGCATCAAGGCCATGGAAATCTACATCCCGGCACAGGTAGAACCTTTCCTTACAGCTCACATCCAAATGATCTCTGACTGGAGCAGTGCCTGGATCAAACCCTCTTTGAGAAACACCAAGGCGTTTCAGCCGGCAAGTACACCATCGGACTAGGCCTGCAGTACATGAACTTCTGCACCGATAGAGAAGGTAAGCCCTCGATATCCCTAATCATACCTCTTCTAGGATCAAACCAGTTAACCAACCATGCAGACGTCTGCACTCTAGCCCTGACAGCCGTCTCCTCCCTCCTCCGCAAATACAACATCGATCCCACGTCCATCGGCCGTCTTGAAGTAGGCACCGAATCCCTCATCGACAAAGCCAAATCCATCAAATCCGTTCTCACGACCCTCTTCGAGCCCTCAGGCAACACAAGCATCGAAGGCATCGACACCATCCACGCCTGCTACGGCGGCACCAACGCCCTCTTCAACGCTGTGAACTGGGTCGAGTCCCGTTCGTGGGACGGTCGAGATGCCATCGTCGTGGCCTCGGACATCGCCCTCTACAACGAACCCTCCACCCGTCCCACCGGCGGCGCAGGCTGCGTCGCCATGCTCATCGGCCCAAACGCAGCGCTCTCCCTCGACCCCACCATCCGCGGTGTCTACATGTCACACACCTACGACTTCTACAAACCAGACCTCAAAGCCGAATTCCCCCTCGTCAACGGCCACGAATCCATCACCTGCTACCTCCGCGCCATCGACGAATGCCACAAGGACCTGCTCCGTCGCAGATCAACCACCAACAATAATGAACCCATCCTCTCCCTCTTCGACTACATGGCCTTTCACACCCCGAACTGCAAACTCGTCAGCAAATCCTACGGCCGACTCAAATACAACGACATTCTAACCGCCACAACGCCCTGTCACGAAATCTCTCAAGACCTCCTCACCCTCCCCTACGAAACTTCCCTCAAAGACAAAACCCTCGAAAAAGCTCTCGTCTCCTTAACAAAAGACGACTTCAAATCCCGCGTCGAACCTTGTATCCTCGCCCCTTCGCTTTGCGGAAACATGTACACCGCCAGTCTCTACTGCTCTCTCATCAGCCTAATCAGTAACATTGACCTCGCATCCGCAAAGGGGAAAACTATTGGCTTGTTCAGCGTACGTATTCCCCAATCCTCCCATATCCCATATCCCATATGCCAACTCCGCACTAACCAACCCCATCTATATACATATAGTACGGCAGCGGCCTCTCCAGCACTCTCTTCGCGCTAAAGATCACCGGCGATTTAGCACCCATCGTACAGAAAATCAATATCATGGAACGGTTGAAAGAGAGAGTCATTGCCACGCCGGAGGAATATGAAGCGGTCAGTGCATCCATCCAACAATCATCTTATGCTATCTCCGAATGGATATATAGAGGTATGGATATATGCTAACGGGATTTGGTTATGATAGGCCTGTGCCCTCCGAATGAAAGCCTACGGAAGCAAGAACTATACCCCTGTGGGCAGTGTCGAATCGCTTGCGCCGGAG
Source organism: Aspergillus sclerotiicarbonarius CBS 121057 (assembly GCA_003184635.1). Lineage (NCBI taxonomy): Eukaryota > Fungi > Ascomycota > Eurotiomycetes > Eurotiales > Aspergillaceae > Aspergillus > Aspergillus sclerotiicarbonarius. Next base: position 90,688 of record KZ826418.1, read on the forward strand.
ACTTATTATCTGGAGGAGATTGATGGGGTGTTTAGGAGGAGGTATGGTGTTAAGGGCTCGGAGTAAATAAATTGTTCAGGTTGAGGTTGGTCCGGTTAGGATAGGCTAGGCTGGGCTGGGGGTTAAGGTAATGGATGGATGCGTAGGTGCTAGCTAATAAAGACCAACAAAGGGAATTTTAAGAGCATAAATGTGATCCTCTGGTATAGCTAAAATAACTATATCCAAGAAGAGAGGGGGGCATGCTATTCTATCGCCCTTACACAATACGGAATGTATACAGTGCACAGCGAATAAAATCACTCAGTCCTGCGACATGTTTCTATCCAGCACTCTAAACCGCACATGCAAGCATGCAAGCAAGCACAAGGACAAGCATATAACATAAAATACTCGAAGAGAAAAACTAATCCAGTAGTTAGGAGGTCAGAAGAAAGAAAGAAAGGCGCAATCGAATACACGTCTATAATTGTTGTTGTCTGCGCCCATCTATCCGATTCTTCTGCTCTCCAGCGATATTCAGAACGATGGGAAGAAATAGAATGAAGGAGAAAAAAAAAAGAACAAGCCGCGCTGTTCGAACAAAACAAGACAAGCAAAGAAAGATTTACACTTTTCCATTTCCATTCCTCCGGCATAAAGTCACAGATGCAGATCTCAAATATCAAGTAGAAGTAGAGGTGAAGTAAAGTAGGTAATAGGAGACAAAGTTGGCTATAAATCACATATATCTATCGTGGGAGCACGTGGACAGGCGTATGATGAAACATGGCATAGGTTGATGGTCAATGAGTAGTGGGTAGTTCGACATTAGACGGGCTTTGTAGACGGGGTATGTGCAGTGTAGCTGATAAGTCATGTGCGTAGTATTGAGCGATGGGATAGGAGTTGGCCCACGCTTCTCTCGTTCGTTGGTTGTGCTTTCGGCTCCGTGGTCTCGATTTGGGTCATTATAGGATCACGCAGGGGCCCTTGCGCCGGTTCTGGCGCTTCTTATCCTTGCGCCGGTCCTGCCTTTTGCCGCCCTCCCGTTTGCGGTCCGAGTCGGAGCTCTTCGAGTTGCCTTGCAGGTCCTTTCGGATGATCTGGCGGCAGAGATCAATGAAGACCTCGTTGACGTTAGCCCTTCGACGGGCCGAGGTTTCGTAATAGGGAGCGTTGCCCCAGCTCTGGGACAGGGCGAAGGCGCGAGCGCGTTGCACGGCGCGGTCCTCTTCCAGGTCAGACTTGTTGCCAACAATGACAATGGGGACTTTCTCATCCTCCTTAATACGGATGATTTGCTCGCGGAGTTCGGATAGTTCGTTCAGTGAGGACATGCTCGTAATCGAGAATACGAGCAGGAACCCTTGGCCTTGTTTCATGTACAACTCTCTGAAAAGCGATCCAACGTCAGCATGGGGTCGGGAGGACAACGGTTGGAAACGTCCCGTATAGCTGGGCGGGTGAGGGGAACCTGGATGGGCGCAGCTTTACCTCATGGCCGCTAGTAAATGTCAGTGTCAGAGAACTGGGACGCGATCGAATCAATGGGCAGACTTACTGAACTGTTCTGTGCCTGCAGTGTCCAAACTGGATACAAGGTCAGTCGGCGATCATCAACCATGGTGATGTCCGGAGCCATTTCGCTGTGCGCAGTACCTACATTTCCAGAATACATTGCCGGCCCTAGAACGTCAGCAACTACCTTCAGCCTAGGTTGAGGTCTGACTTACATCCACCTCGATCTGCTTCCGATAGGAATCCTCAATGGTCGGGTCGTAGCTCTCGATCCAGACATTCTGCACGAATTGAGCTACCCAGTGTCAGCAACGGTTATAGAGACCCCCAAGCCCATGGGCGGAGGTACGCGACCAGGAGCATACCGGTAAGACAGCTCTTTCCCACACCTCCTATTGCGCCGACGAGGACCCATCGTCAGTGGTGAACCTTTCCTGATCTCCATGACGGAAGTATGTACCCACCAGCGCCTAAAACGACGATATGATATTCCCGCCTGCCACAGAGACCCAGTGGTTAGCGAACCGAACAGCCGGGAATAGTGATATCAGTCCGGAGTGGGACTTACTGTGGCCGCATTGCGATGGTAGCCGTGTATTCGGCGATTGAAATGGTATAATTCGAGGCGAAGGTGAAGGGTCGACTCCGATAAGCTTTCGGTGACTTCAGAGGCCAACAATTATATTGCTGGATCCTGGGGCGGAATCAGTGGTCAACTGGAACGTAGACTAGCCCAATCCGAGTGCTGGGATAGATAAGGGTTGTGCCTCGGACAGGATACCGGGGAGGACGATGGATTCGGACCCAATGCGCGCCGAGGGATCAATCTGAACGGGTAAATTGGGATGGGGTGGACTGGGCTCCCTTTGAGAGGGGGGGGGCGGGGAGGTGTGCTGGAAGAGCAAGGGCAGCAACACGCGATCCGTTACATCAGTCTCAATGCCAATCAATTCCCGACCAATTCCCCGGGAGCTGGCAGGATGGGAGCGCCAGGTGTAGGGAAGTGTAAAGCAAGGCCGCGGCGAGGTGGACAGGAGGGTAGGGAGGACAGCTGGAAGTCGACAGATCGGTCGGTGACTTTCGGGGGAGACTAAGAAGAGGAGGATGAGTGAGTGAGCGCGCGAGAGGCCAGCCAGACAGGCTAAGTCAGCGAACGGACTGGTTCGGTTTGTGGGGAGCAAAGAAAGGATCGGTAAGTGCAAGAGAGAGAGGGAGAGAGCAGGAGAGAGCAGGAGAGAAGAGCGTCGAAAGGCTTACCGACGGGGTGAGGATATGATGCAATAACGGCCTAGCGGAGGACGATCCAATCTGCTTTTCTTTTTTTTTTTTCCTTTTTAATATTTCTTCTGTCTTTTCCCTTATCCCCGTTGCAGGCCTGCACGAGAGGAAAAGCAAAAAGGCACGGCAGGGTCTCCAATCGCGGCGGTGAGACTCGAATCCAACGGCGATTTGTTGTGCGGCCGCTCTAAAACCTTAAGCCCCTAGTGCAGTCGAGGTTAGCATCAATGCAATGGCTTCCTCTGGCGATGAGGTTCTTCGGATCCCGATCATCCAAGACGGCAGCAGACGTATAGCAGGCGCTGTTATAGCCCAGGGGAGGAACCAATGCCGCGGGCCCAACTGGCCGGGCGTCACTTTCCATGGGGGCAGAAGTCACATCCTCCTCCCTTGTCGAGTCTGAGATCAGATCCGATCAGGTCAGGTCAGGTCATCATCCCTGGCTCTCGCCCCATCGGATTCGATACGAGGCAGGAAACCGTAGAGCGTAGCATCAGGCGGATGGGGGCAGAAAGCCCAGCGCATCCCCAAGAAGGGGGGGCGGCATGGCTTGGCCAATTATTGGATTTATTGATCTTGCTCGAGGTTGAGACTCATTCTTGCCCCCAGGATCTGCGGCCCTGACCAGCCCAGGAGAGCTGATGGAGGGGGAATGGGATGCTGAAGGGAATTGGAGAGGAGGGAGTGGAGGAGGAGAGATGGAGGGCTGAGAGCAGAGAGGGGAATTATTCCCTTGACCTTACTTACCTCAATCTCAGTTCAGCACCACTGCAACTTGACCGGCTTCACATGCGCCAACAAGAACCAGGATTTCCCAAGGATCACTGCTGCAAGGAAGAACTCGAGAAACCACCAGACCAGGGAATTGGAGTAGTAAGTAGGCACTGACCGTGCCCTGGCGACCCCCGATCACTATATATTAACTGCCAGGCCTGGCCTTCTAGCTATACACTACAATACAAAAGTCCCAAATCAAACCCACCACCTCCGCCTCACCCCGAACAAATCCAATCCCCTTCATCCTGCTATCTATCCATCCATCTAATTACTATCTCCATTATCACCAGCACCAAAGAACCCCCTCCCCTCCTTCCGATGCATCCAATCCCCAATCCCCGACCCCAACTCCAACTCCAAATCCCAAATTACCTGCCAGCAGCACCGCACAAACAAAAAAATAAAACAAAAACAAAAATGACGATAATAAACTCGCGCCCTTAACCCGATTCCAGGAACCGGAAGCTGATTCCGGACCAACTCATCAGCCAAGCTGCCAGGGACGGACGGATTACCTACCTATCTAGTACGCCTCTAAGCGGCAAGTACTTTTCGGCGGTCGTCTGAATCAGCACTAGAGAGATAACCCGCTCTCAAAAGTACGGAGCACCGCGCGGACATCCGTCTCTAGGTTCCGGGCTGGGTCCTAGGTTATATTGAATGGACACCACGCGCATTGCGCGCTAGGGTCACACCACCTGACGGGAGAGAGGGAAGGGTGTGTATCAGGATGGAAAGGGATACCTGATGTGTCACATCTGGATCTGTAGGTTAGGATCCCGGGGGTGCTGCAGAGGAAAGCAAACATTGGCTTGGGGGTGAAATTACATGACGGGGAGGAGGTCTATGCATCACATGTAGGTGAGGCGTCGGGGCCGGGACTTGAGCTGTGAGCACTGGCACACTGGCCACCCTCCCTGCATACGGATCTGAAGAAAGTCCTGCGGCGTCAGTACATATGACGTATGTCACTGAATGTGTCATCAGCCCATCTAGGCAACAATGGGCAAGTCTGGCTGCCCCGAAGCACCCGGTTGTGTTGGTTGGTTATGTAAAGGCTATATTAGACCATAGTATAGTGTGCTGTACAGGAAACCATCAAGGCTACGGAGTAGACAAACATCGTATGGCAAACAAATGTACAGAGTAAAGCGAACAATGATCTTGTCTCGCATCGAGAAGCGCTCATTAAGATCTTCATGCCGAAACACGCAAGCCACCTTCCTTAGCTATGTTAGCTATGCCGGAACTCCTTGGGATGCACTCTAATCATGCATGTCGCAATCACTGCAGTCCCGGAAACCTCAAGCCGGTGCATGTGCTCTCACACCATTGACCTTGTCCATTAATGTCTCATCTTGGGTCCCGGAGCTGTACTGCTCTAGCGCCTCAAAGACGTCACTGAACACCAATTGGTCCACATCATGCGCCCACAGGAAATCGAGATGTTCGTACTGGGGGACCTTCTTCGCTACGGTCCCGCGCGGGAGTTCGGACAGCATCACGTCGATATCGACGAGACTATCGCTACCGCCGTACAGCAGGACGATGGGCGTCTTAATGTTCTTGGTTGGGTATTTGACCGGCTTGTAAAATCGCTCGCTCGCCACAATGCTAAGCGGGGCATGGATCTCATCATCATAAAACTGGAAGTTCCGGTGTCGGATGATCTGAAACCAGTGGACGACCGACTTGGTACTAGTGAAGGAAAAGAGATGCAGGTACCCTGCCAGCTTCTGCCAGCGGCTGATATTCTTGCACCGCCAATTGAACAACCCCCGAAGTGACGTGTCAATTATCCAAACAAAGATCGGTGGATAGAGAATCGTCTGCCACATCGTGGTCGAGCTAAGGATGCTGCGTCTGCCGAAGAGCAGAAACAGGAAGTTCGGCGAGGCCTTCATGAGCGAATCCACGAGGTGATTCGGCAGGCCTGTTGGGGCCATGGCCGGCGCGAGGGCCACAAAAACATCAATCTTCTGATTCAAGAGAGGGTGGATGGAAAGCGTCGCAAATGCCTGCGCCGTCCCCTGCGAGAATCCGACGTATGACAGGGAGGGCTGCCCTGTCACTTCGAGGATGTACTTGATGCTGTCTGGAATATCATGGAACGAGAATTGATCGATCGAAAAGTCCCAGAATTCATTTGACAGGGGGGAATGCTTGATAGACTTCTTCGAGTACTTGTTTCCTCGATTATTTCCCAACCACACGTCATACCCCCTTTCTACCAATTGGAACGGGAGGCATCGCTGTTCCTCCGACAGACACACCCAGACTTCACTGCACATCATGAGGCCATGGTGGAGATAGACCACCTTCTTCTTGATGCTCCCCTCACCCTGGTTGACACGCTTGTCCTCCTCCCCTTTCCGATAGGGCAAGCGGTGCAACCCAAGCAGGTATCCATCCCCTGTCTGGACAATATGTTCCTCGGCCTGGTACCCGAACAGCGCGCAGATATCGGTGAAGTCGGACGCTTGCGCAACAGCCGCAGCAACCTGTTCTTCTTTGCCGCGTTTGCCTGGGTCCTCCGGGGAGATCAGAAGGTTGAAGACGGTCTTAGAGCGATCGTAGCAGAACCTAATGATAGGTTCGGCTGCTGCAGTTAGCCCTCGTCCATACGTAGAACATATCCACCACGACCACCAAGAGGGTCACTTACGCAGACAAAACGTTATGATGTGTATGACCCATTCCAAAAGCACCAAAACCAACGAGCCAAAGAGAGCCAAGTACTCGAACCAAAACAACCGTCCAATAAACGGGACGCGGGCCATGATGATAAGACCAAGACTTTGCAGCGCAGCAGCAGGATAAGAGCAGATAAGCGGGTTAGCTATCACCGACAGGTATAGGGCATAGTGCGCAGAAGCAGTGCTTCAATGGGCCCGGGCGGCATGGCTGTGTGGATGGAGCAGGAGGATGAGCAGGTCAGGCTCCCCCCAGACGTCATGGGGGCCTGTCTTCATGTGATGCTTACCTAATCCGGGGCAAGCCGTTGAGTTTGCCGGCCTCCATTTCTCCAGAGGCCCGCCGCAGTTTCAGCGTTGCTGGTGCTGGTGCTGTTGCTGTTGCCCTTGCCCGAGCAATCGGTCATTCAGTTCCCAAAATGCCGAGTTCCTGCCAAGAGATCAGTATGTCGTACCTTGGATGCCATTGATTACTTGCCTTGGATGCCATTGGATCTTCATCCCGGCTTCCGAGAACGGGATCCCCTGGATCGCCCTTTGCTCCAGCACCATTGAACATGCTAACCAAACTTGCTGAAATAAATAGGAAACGCTCTGGCGCAATGCCTGCAAGAGTCCGACTGCATTATGGTCCAACGGCGCTCACCCCGAGAATGTCTGAGTGAGCCGTACGCCGACGAACTCCCCATGCGATGCCAGCAGCTGCGGAAAGGTTTCGGCGAGTGCAAGTGAGTCATCTGCTTGGCAACGGCGGTCAGGCGCCTGCTAACGTTTCTCCGTCAGGCGCGGATTGATCGATATGCGTAAACGGTTCCGCGGAAACCAGCCCATTTCGGTATCGAAGACGGAGAGCGCAAGCTCGAACACATCCCAGCAACTATATGCGGGCAAGCCGGCGTTCGAGACGGTCAAGGAGATCAGTGGTGATGAAGTGCAGATGGATCCGGAGAAGACCCGCGGCCTGTGAGGGGCACACGGGAGGCTTCTGGAATTGAGGGTCTGTCGTGGTGGTGACACAGCCGATTCCTTTCGCACTGTACCATCATTGTTTCTGCTTGTTTTCTTTCGCTGGCATGGCTTGGAGTTTGGACGATTGTGCGACCACCCTGATATGATTGTCGGTTTATACTAGATTGTACATATGCAATAGGTCTTCTGCGCGGGCTGACCTCCTAGAACCGACTTGGGCATCTACGATTGGGCGTCGTTAAGGCGTCGTGAACGCAATGTGCTAGTTTTCATTTACTAATCTTTCAAATGATACATTACTGCGTCTTCTTGACCTTCGCCGAGGTGGGCTCCGAGTAGAGCCACACGAACACGAAGGCCAGGAAGCCGCCGATCACAGACCAGAGGCCGGCGATCCAGACCCATCCTCCGCTGATCTTCCAGCTGCGGGGGTACTCGTTGTGGGCATAGTGACGGACAGTCACCTCGTGCTTTTCCTCGATGTTGGTGAGGAACGGGCGCTTGTAGTTGACCCGGAAGGAGAAGATACCGTGCTGGTCAGGAACGGTAAACTGCGCGCTATAGATGGTGCTGTTCTCGGTGCGGGAGGAAGGCTCCAGCTTCAGGCGGTGGAAGGGAGAGAGCATGGTGAACTCGAGCTGAAGGGCGTCGTTGGCGGGAACCTCGAAGGGCACGAACTTGTCGTAGCTGTACTCGGAGACCTCAATGTTGAAAACCTATAGGACACGTCAGCAGGTGGGCCGCTATGTTGCAGAGGTAGCCACATACGGTCTCGTTCTTGATGCGGTAGATCGTGGGGTTCAGGTCCTCCGAGGTAAGGTCGTCCTTGGCCAGGTGGTGCTCGATCTTGCCAACCTTCAGGACACCGGTCTCCTTGAACGTCCAGGCAGTCAACTGCTTAGCGAACTCCTGGTTGGCCGTGGTCGTCTCCTTTCCGTCACCGGGCGTCTTCACGGTCGCGGAGAACCACTTGTCCTGGAGACTCTCCACGGAGCCGAGCAGGGTGAAGCGAGAGGAGCTCCTGGTCTGCATGGCCGAAACAAGAGCCAGCTGGGATCCAGTGGCCCAAACTTCCTCCACGGCACCCACGTCCTCCTTGGGGTTGTAGCTGTAGGCAGTCGCAGGAGCGCGCAGAATCGGCGCAACGAGAGAATTGTCACCCAGCGTGTGAGGAGCGGCATTGGGCAAAGCCAGGACACCCTCTCCGTCGAAGTAAGCCTTGGTATCAGGCCTCAACTGGCCGGGGCGCTGAAGAAGCAGAACATCGTGCTTATCGGTAGCAGACAGGGTATCGTAGTTGAAGTGGTCGACAACCACGGACGAACGGTCGGTAGCCAGGTGGAGGTCGAGTTCCAGGAGCAACGAGCTGATGGCGCTGGGGGTGGTGGACTTGCCCGAGAGAGCGAGGAGGACGTTGCCGTCCTTGTTCAGGAAGTCGACGATGTTCTTGGGGCTCAAAGACGGTCCAAAACCTAAGTGACAGCGTCAATTGCTTGTCCATACCCCGCCAACGACGGACGATTGAAGGCACTGCTAACCTTTGGACCTGGGAGGGAGGAGAAGAAGGTGGTCGTAAGCTCTCTCTCCAAGATCGAAGAGGGAGAGCTGGTCACTCTTGGGAGATTGGAAGACCAGGTCATATCCTCGAGCTAATTGCATAGATCAGTACCAATCGCCCTGCAGAAGCCAAGACAACAGCCTACCTTCTAGATCACTCCAGAACGTGAAGTACAGGTCCTTCTCGGCGGCATCCTCCAGGACGACCAGCAGACGGTTCCCCGAACTACTGAGCGCATGTACAACAGCCAAGAAGCAGAACAGAAGGAAGGACAGGGACCACTGCATGATGAGTGGATTTCCGCACAGCGGAGCAGGGGAGCAATGAGGACGGGGAGAAAACCAGCAAGAACAGCTACTGGAGTCGAGAAGATGGGGTTGGATCGTTCCTGACGAGCAGCTCGACCGAAGCGACAGTACGACGAACGGGCAAACGGGCGACGTGTTTGGACCGCGTGCCAAGACCGGCTCGCCGCATCCACTTCCCTTCGGCTTTCGTCACCTTCAATCAACCTCCATCGTTCCCCTCTCCGTCGCATCCATCCTCTGCCTGGCCCTCCCTGCCGCCGCCTCCGCGTCTACTAGTCCCCCGACGTGTATCCGCAGCTTCAGTCCAATCCAATTGGTCTTCCTCCCGGTTCATCCGCCCTCGCGCCTCCCGTCCCACCGAACCCTCCGCAGAAAAACTTCTCTCCATCTCCGAACCTCACCTCTCGGTTATCGCAATCATGTCTACCCCTCAGTTCTGGTCGACTCCTCTCCGCTACCTCCGCTGGGCCTCTCACGAACGCCCCGCCATCTTCTACTCCCTTATCATCGGTGGCATGGGTCCCGTCTCCCTGGTCGCTCTGCCCCCGATCAGACACGCCCTGGGCGACATTGACCCCGAGCCTATCCCCATGTCCTACCCCAGTAAGCTAACCCTGCCCTCATACCACCCCGGCGGATTCAATAGAATAGTGTCCTGCTTCTTCGATCTTTCTGTACTCCGCGGCTAACGTCGTCCCCCGCCTATAGTTCCCTCCGGCCCCCGGACAATCCCCCAGGGCTTCGATGACGAGTAAATCCGCAATGCAAGCATTCTGATTTCCCATTTGGTTTGATTGGTCTGCTCGACTGGGAAAGAAATTTTCAAGGCGGATTGAGGATCGTGTCGTTGGGCAGTGCATTGCGACTCAGGGCTGGGACAACCACGGGCCATCATCATCATTGTTGCTCTCCGGACGAGCCTTATCTGAATCTATCTTTCTCAGCCTACACACCCCTTCCTCACGGGTGTCCCTATACCCTCGTGGCCTGTTAGGTTGGGTAGTGTTGTGAGCATGACAGGTGTATTGTACATGAAAATGACTACAGAGCGGAGTTAATGTTATCCCATTCCTTTTTTTCAGTTTGGTTTCCTATTTCACAGCTTTTGGGCCCTTTCCTCTGGGGACATTATTTTGGGGCAAGTTTCAGATATTAAACATGTGTGTTAAGATAGTAAATGGTTATGAGACCGTGGAAGACGAGCCTGATAGCAAACGAGATATTGGACCAGATTTTGTAAATCGAGGTCCTCTGGACCGTCAAGGTCCCATTTCTGCCGAATGCTAGGCGATCGACCTGGTTCTGTTATGAAGCGAAGAAAGGAAAATTAAAAGAAGATACAGGAAAGAAACCGACCAGAGGAAAGGGAACGGTCGAAGAAAGACACGATGGGAACAGATTAAATATTACAAGACCTGCATATCAAGTGAGGCTCAAGCTAGAGGCCGGCTGCTCCGGAGGGAATGCAGCGGCTTCGAGATCCACCGGCAAAGGGAGAAGAGTACTGTTTTCATGGGTGTTGGACTGGCCGAGTCCATGAAGCTGGTTGTAGCAAATGGCATCAGCAATAACGTTGAAGGGAACGAGGGCTGGGTCTGGTGGGTTTATTGGGAGAAAGTCCGGGTCCATATCCCAGGACGTGTCTGAGCTCAGGAAACTGGTCATCGAGTCGAAGTTAGTGGTGTAACTGACGAAACTGGAGTCGGCCCAGAGCTGGCTGGGGCTTGAGCTAAGCAATGGGTCCTCGCAGGTTGGGACGGGGCCTGTGGTCTCTATCGGGATGGCATCACCGGTCACCGTCTCGAAGGGAGGCAAGGAATCGAACTCGTTCTGACCAGAATCAGCGTTCTCCAAAGTATCCACCTTCCAGGGGAAGTCTTCGTTGAAGACCCTGCAGCAGGTAAGGTAGGGGAGCTCGCCCCAGGTCTTAGGGTCATAGCCACTTCGATTGACAAGCAATTCTGCAACCAGATGCTTCACACGATCCTTCACCTTTGTGAGTCTTTCTTCAATGATTTTCACCTCGTCACGGTCCATCGGGTAGAGTAGGACGAGGCTGGACTGATCTATCACCTCGAGGTAAGCGCTGCCCCCAGCAGCAATGGAACGGTAGAAGCTAGCTCCTCCATCCAGGGCACGATAATTCAGTCCGTCAGTAATGGTCTGGCATAGCCACTGCCGGAAGAAGGCTATTGCCATCCACATGTAGACATCTCTGCATTTAGCATCGGCTGAGTTGACGTGTGAAGTGGCACCCGGCTGATGATGCAAAACATACACCTCAATCATCTTCTTCAACGTAACAATTTCATCTTGCTTTCTCGAACACAGCTCACGAGAATATTCAGGCAGTGACTTGAAGCCGTCCTCTGTAAGACAATTCCATCTCCCCACCAAATGGATGACCGATTCCTGGAAGATTGGTACCGAGTGGATTCTCAGTCCGAGCTTATTCCAGCGGATCGGGTCGTGGGCGATGCAGTGGTACAATTCCTGGCCACACTCCACGAGAGCGGTGCTGATAGCGGGAAAGACGACATGGGTTGCTTCGATATCTTCTGCTAGTTCAATCAATTCCAAACTGTTCTGCAACAGATTGCTGGGGACCCCAGTCTCATGCAGCGTAGGATTGATCTGGTAGAACATCTTGAAGATATTCGCCCAACACTGGCGAGTCTTTTCCGGCCAGACGGGGAACGAACCCAGATCAGTGAACCCCATGACTTCGTTGTTGAAATGCCGTGGTTCCTAGGCATGTACCCATTAGATTGCAGTCCCCGGATATCTCAATTATGACGACGTACCTGGACTTGAAAGACACCGTATCTATGAGCAGCATCGCCGACTAGATTGATCTCCCGGATACCCAGATGGTTCATTCCCTGAATATATGGCAATGGACCGATTTCGGGCAAGGGAGCAACCAGGCCACCGAGAACCTTCGAGGCGGCCGCAAGCACTTGAGAGTGGAGTCTGTAGACATCCGGTTGGACTGTGAGTTTGACATCACCATCAATGAACTTTGGAAAGGAAGCGAGGTCCATCTTGAAGCGGGCAGGCGGCCGCTGAACGGCCAGTCGCTCATCCAATGAAGCAGGTCACAAGTTGTGCACGACGAAGACTCTCGGCGACAAGTCTCGGCGATGCCAGATGCAGAAAGTTGAACGATGACATCGCCATCTTGCAGAATCCACTCCAAAGATCTTTATCCGGATGATTCTAAGCGAGCATGGATATCGGCAGTGAATGGAGGTGAAAAGGACTCCATGGCTAACAGTTGTGTTACGGATACCACTGGCCTGCGGCAGCCATTACGAAACTCTCATGTACATGAGTGAGCCCATTCACTAACAAGCACATTGCCCAGTGTCTAGAGAGTGAATTGGGCTGGTGGAGTGAAGGCATCATAGAGGCAAGTCCCCGAAAATCTAAGCAAGTGATATTCTATGATCCCCAAAGTCAGCCGAGCATGGTCACCGCAACGCCAAAGTCCAGCCAGCCAAATCCGACTTCCCGTTGGACAAGAACCCCATGCAGGGGCCGAATACAAGATAACGCACTTCAGTGGACGGTAGATCGATTATTAAACCCTTGGGACCAATGCGATAGCCAAAGAACCAGCGAAGAACAAAGGATAACGCCGTATATGCTCATATCTACATATAGCTCGTGGACAGCATCACTGTATGTCATCGAAGCCCCGAACTGGTATTTTCCAGAAATCAGTGGGTGCTCCATCGGACTCAACATGTAGGAGATGGTCGAAAAACACCGATCGAAGAAGAAAGCTGTGGCACGAACGCATTCAGAATACCACGACCAGTACACCCCAAAGAAACCAGACAATGGAACCACAATCCAGCAAGGCAAGAAAGAGACAAAAGCACAGCGACGGCTGGCATTACAACACACAAATCCAAAATGCCTCCTCGTAATCCATCACGTAAAAGCTTGGGTCGACCAAACTTGACACCAAAAACTGCCGTCGGACCCCGCGCATCAGAGCGATATCCAGGCCAACTCAGGCGCGAGGTAACGTCAGTGGAGACGTTGGGCGGAATTCAAGAGTAAATCAGGGAGAAGATGAATGGCGTCCAGGTGAAATGATATCCAGCGATCCTAGCATGTGGCTCCGGTAATTGCAAATTGTTTCCCACGAAAGATTATGCACGCTTTTTCTTCCGGTCTCGTGTTCCCATAGGCTAAAAAAGGAAGAATGGTCCATAAAAGGCTCTGGAGACAAGCAGAAATGTGGAGTGCCTGCGAATCCCAGGGATGATGCGGCCTTCTAAGGACAGAAAGTGGATTGTAGTATATGCCTAGGCTGGCAGGTAGAAAGTGGACATTGACTTTCTTTACCTCGTACGGCGTGGGGCTTCCCCGCCTCTGGCTGGTTGTGGCCTATTGCGGTCTGCTGGGGGGTATGACGACTCAGGAGTGTATCTGGGATCCATTCCTATCCGAGGGTCCGGGGCTGTGGTAGCAGGATAAGGCATTCCAGACGTAACAGGGGAGTAGTCCGATTCGGGTTCATAGCCAGGCCCGGGATACCTAGGGGCATTGTTTCTTCCATTTTCATAAGCATAGCCAGTGCCATATGTGTATGACCCCGGGTGCATCTCAGCAGTCACCGGAGGTTGGCTGGAAGTAGTGTATGGGATTTGTGGGGGAGGGTACGGGTTTGCGGCCGTTCCAAAGGGTGAGTGGCTTGCAGGGTAGGATGATGCCGGGGGGTACGGGGGACTCTGAGTCGCCGCGTACGGAGGTTGGGCATATGGATCCACCACAAATTGCTGAGGAGCAGGAGGAGGTGCCGAATAGGCAGGTGGAGGAGACGGGCCTCCCTGTTGACGCCCTTCATGGACGGCAGACACTGGGTAGCTCGCTGAACCCATGTTAGGTGCCTGGGAGTAACTGTAGTCTTGATTGTAACTACCTCTGGGATAGCCCTGGTCAGCCCGGCGTAGAACGTCCGCCTCCCACCGAGAAGAGTCGGCTTTGAGGTCAGCAATCATTTCCTAAATCACCAGCCATTGTTAGTTGGACATGTCCATCCCGCTACCGAAATTTTCCACGGGAAATATACATACCGAGGTGAGATTCCGGTAGGCACGAATAAAAAAACCCTGACGACCCTATTTTCCATTCAGTCAGTTACTGTTTCAGCCAGAACATATATATCCCGCCAATACGACCGCGTTGTGTTTCGGCATTCAGAATCTTCATAGGAAAGCATCGGGGCACAGACATTGTGGTTTCCGGGTCTTACGAGCGCATCATTTCCAAGGTAACGGCATATGTCTGCTTGGATGACTTCCCGGCTGATACCATCGCCAGGAATGAAATATTCGTTCTGACGCTCCGGGCGCCCTTCAAATCCAAGACGGCCAGTCATTTTTTTGTCCAGGGAAACGGTTTCCAGTATTAATGTATTATAGCAACGGATCCAAATGGCCAAATGAAGTCCAGGGAATCAGGAAGAGCCGACGGGTCCAGAGGAAGATGACGGTAGATGGTCTCTTGGGTTGATTGGAAGAAGAAACAGCACCAAGTACAGTTCTATGAGACAGCGTCCGGGAACTCCAAGGGTGATAACTAGGGCTAATCCGACTTTTGGTTGACACAAGCACACATGCAGAACACGAAGGCGAGGTAAAGAGCTGGGATCCAAGGGTGGGTTATAAGGCTCTTTCTCCGACAGAATAAAAGAAACAAATCCCGGCGAGAGCGTTTCTTGTCCACGGTGGTTGTCAAGGATAGATCACTTCCAGCATTAAGCAAGTCGCAAACGAAAGAGACAGGACTGTCCTTCAACAGGGCCGACAGGCGAGGTAGAGAGATGAGAGCTCAAGGCGTGAGATTGAATTTGAACGATGAGGATCTCAGTGGAAGGTGAGAGAGATTGGGAGGAAGAGGGGGGAGAGGGAGGGAGATGGGAGGATGGTGGTCCTTTTTCTCCTGCGTGGGATTTCCGCCTCTTTTGATGGTGGCTTCTTCAATTGGGTCAATCCCGGACAGACTCGATTACCTTTTGAGCTGGCCAAAAAAAATACCAGACCAGAAAGGGAAAAGAGAGAGGAAAGGGAAGAAAAGAGAAGAGAAGAACCAGGAGATCGGGAGACCGGGGGGG
>KZ826419.1:567-71768 GCA_003184635.1 Aspergillus sclerotiicarbonarius CBS 121057
TCTCCTCTTCTAACGCCCGAAGTGCCTCCTCCAACACCCGGACTACCTCGTCCGCCGCGGCCAGCTCCCCCTCTCTCCTCCTCCACGCCTCCACCACCTCCCTCCGTTCCTCCTCCGCTTCCTCCTTTTTGACAGCCAGGTCAGAAAGTTCATCCTCAAGGATGAACATCTTCTCCGTCAACTCTCGCCGCTTCTGCTCCTTGGCAGCGGCCTCGGCATCCTCCGGGGTCTACGTATGTTATCATCAGCCACAGGTCAGGATAGTGACTAGTAACAAGAAAAAAGTAGTATATACTAACAATTTCCTCGGGCCCCATCCCAGTGATTTGCTGCTGCTGCTGTTCCTGCTATAGATATTAGTTGGTATCAAGAGTAAATGATTCACGAGTAATTAATATTTTAATAAGATGATAGTATATAAAGTTGTATGCTTGGATAAATATTATTATCGTCTATTAGAAATGAGGGAAATATATGATATGAGGTATTAGAGAGGATACTCACTTCTTAGTCTGCTAAAAGACTCGTTTAGTATGGATTGACAGGCGTGAAGTGAGTTAGGATTCTTGGGGTAATGATACTTACCAGGCATGATGGTGGTGGTAATGGTTGTGGTAGTAGTAGTACTAGTAGTACTAGTAGTAGTAACTATCTTGATCAATCACAGGTGTCAGAAGAAGTGATCCTCATAATAACCTGAACGTACCTTTGGATGCTTTGTTTAGCAACAGCTTGATAGCAGAATCAACACGTTTAGTGAGATGTGTGGACAAGTTCAGGTGGGAGGCGTAAAGGTAGGCCTCGTCCCCACCGTAGGCAGGCAGGTCACCTGACCCCATTGTTTGTGTTACTAGCCCCTCCTGTTTGAGAAGGCAGGTGCCTTCTCCGGTTTCCGGTAGGTCCGACTCTGACCGAGGACTTGCTCGGCAGGTGTGATGGCACAAGGTATCCATGATTATTCGTCAAGATCCGCTAAACAGCGAGCGATGAGAAGATCAACAGTGTAGGAGGAGATGCGTGGCCGTGGAGGAACACGGCCGGCAGGAAGGCGAGGAAGAGGTGGCGGAGGTCCTGTGACCCTAGGCAAACACTGCCAACACCCCCCTGGGCGCGGAACTGCGGGAAGCTATATGTATTGCCTATCTAGGAAATAATCTATGATACAGGGTTTCTTGCGAAGATGCGGTTCCAATCAAGTAATGAAGTAATCAAAATACGCAAAGAGCGAGTAAAGAGTTTCCCATAGAATCAAGTACGGAGGTGAATACGTGCAAAGGATTCAACCATCACGAAGGGGTCTTCAAAGGGGTCTTTTCATAAAGAGATGCCTCGTGTACGATTTCGTCATATCGGGGAGGCGATTCAGGTGTAGAATCAAGCGGATCGGGGTCCGGGGTCAGTCGAGTTGTTGGAATAGGCGTTTTATACGCGATTTGATGTCAGCGAGCACCCGATCAAGTGTTTTAGTTGATGATTTTGAAGCTACTAAAAACGGCTTGTTCTGAGGCCGAAGGCTTTGAGGTTCTTGGTGATTCAAGATGCTATATGATTGGTAAAGGCTTCTAGCGGTCTGGCCGGATTGCAGGATTCAGGTAGTAGCAGACAGAGGGAGTATAAAAAGCACTATTACAATAAGAATATTTCCTGTTCTTGGCAGTCTCAAGTGTCTATTTTTATGTGTATTCCTGGTGGTTGGCACCTACCGGTGATTTATTTTGAATAGGGATTAGCAAGATTGCACGTCTTTTCTTTATGAAAGACTGCTTGGCCGAATTCTTCAAGGCCGGGGTCTCCCGTGGAGGTAAGACAGCAGGATTTAAAGTAAGGATTTGGGACTGCTCGGAATGAGACCTTAAAAGGGGGCTTTGGCAGCGGGGTTGGTTGCTCAAGATAAGCCTGCAGAGGCAAGGGCTCTGGCGACTGCTGTACAGGTGAGATAGGCGCTGAATAGGTTGTTGAATGTGATGCCGAAGAAGGTTCTGAAATTGACACTGGCAACGAAGGCTCTAGTCATGAATTCGAAGCCGTGAAGGCGGAGTCTCCTGTGATTGTTGAATAGCGGAAATTGGCGTTGACGGAGTCTCTGAAGGTGGTGGCAGATGGTGCTCTGACCATGTAGTATGTGGCTCGGGCAACAGAGGCTCTGGCCGTGAAGATAAAGGCTCTGGCGATTGCGGGATACTTGAAATCGGTGTTGAAGGAGTCTTGAAATGAGATGCTGGCTTGAGCAACTGAGGGTCTGGCTGGTGTTTTTAATGTTTTGATGCCTCGTGAGCTGTTGAAACGGCTGAAAGATAGGCCTTTTTGAGAAGGGTTATGGCTCGCGCAAGGTACTCAGATTCGGCTGGCTTGAAAATGCCTAGTGAAAGCAAGTAGTCCAGCTCGGTGAATCTTTTCCTTACAAATAGAAGATCTATCCCACAGGGAATCAAGATAATGGGATGATAAGGTCATGTTGAAAAGAACGCGTGTTTTATCAAAACAATGCGGATTTCGTCAAAACGAACGTGATTTGTATCAAACGAACGTGAGTTTATCAAGGAATAAGAAGCGACGCACCTAAAAATGAATGAATTACCAAGAAAGAGATTAAGAAAGGGCTCATAACCCGTGGGAGGAGATGCGTGGCCATGGAAGAACACGGTTGGCAGGAAGGCGAGGAAGAGGTGGCGGAGGTCCTGTGACCTACCAGGCAACCACTGCCAACAAACAGAAAGTCGAGGTCGAGCTTCTCTAGACGATATCATCGATAGGATGGCGTCTAGAAGAGATATTTAATCGACTGGCCATCATACTTCACTTGACCCATCCCACCAACCAATATGGAGATGTACCAGGATGATGTCGCAGGGGATCGACGTGACAAATTCCTCGAAGAGTCCAAGTTGAAGGTCTCAACTCCTGATACCTACGACAGTATATCAAGAACTATATAAAATATTATAAACTAGAAGTATAGAATCACAAGATCTAAACTATGAACCTATAAGGAACGCTTTATCATAATTCTGACCGACGAAAGCATAACAGGAACAGAGTTATTCAAGCCACTGTTGAATTCGTAAGGGTATATCCAATATCGAGATTTACATATATCTCGGCCTCTAGGGCCTCCACCTCTTCCATCTTCTCCCAGGTCGTAATAACTTCATCCTTTGCCCCTTGTGCTACCGCCCGCGGTGAGTCGACGAACATCAAACCTATTGCTTCGAGCGAATTCATATATATGACGCCCCTGGCGCTTTTTTTGCCTGCTTGTTCGTTTCGGCAGTAATGCGCTGCAGTGGCTGGTTTTGGGCAAGCTGTAACTTGCCCCCAGTGGGCACCCGAACGTATAAACTAACTAAAAGTCCTTATTAAAAAGGACGACCGCCCTAGATCAAGTTTAAAAATAAGTCAACTATCTATGGCAGACCCCTGCCATACAATGGGCTGCAAGGCCCAGCAACAGCCGCAACATAACCAATATCATGCCACAAGGCAACAATATCTAGGGAGAAAGTTGGTCAATTAACAAATACCGTGAAAAACAGTTCTCTCTTTTTTTTCATGGGGTCGTCGGCCCCATCAAAGGGCAAAAATAAACCACGGCATCAGAAATAAAAGGTCGATTTTCACCCCAACGATATTTCCTGTTGAGCTATTTGATGCAATTGCCTTGATTTTCGCTGGGGAGAGCTTCCCCAACAGCTTCTGTAAAGCTGGAACAACCACGGCGATTTAATTTATTACCACGTAAAATAATCTCCCTCATATGCTAACTCCCGGAACCCGCCTGTTCGTTTTTATTGTTGAGGGCCCGACCTTCTTCTTCAAGAAGAAACATTTCTTCTGTCAGCTGCTGTGGAGCTGATTCAACTTTGGTCGATTAAACAATATAACAACCATTTTTCGGATATGCTAAAGTGTGTTGAACCTTGTTAAAAAAAAAAAAAAGGCACCCACGCCCTTTTCCAATTAAGGGTCGCTTTAAAAAAAAAGGCACCCGCGCCCGTGCGCGAAGAGAGCACACCGGCTCTGCTGAAAAAGGGCACCCAAGGCCGTATATAGGAAGAGGCACGGCAGTCGTTTTTAAATGCCATGGCGGGCCGGCTCTTGGAAAAAAGGACACCCGCAGCCGTGGGGGACGAGAGCACACCGGCTCTGGAGGGAGGAAGCCTAGGTCGAGGCAGACATCTGCTGCCTGGCAGGTGGAGGTGGAAATACAACAGCATCCTCTTTTATCCGTCGGTATACTGGAAGACTTACTCCATCGTTAGCCACGGCGATTCATTTCAAGTTGCAAATGGGTACATGACACTTACCTTGACTCGTCTTAGATTGTGTTCTTTTGCAGGATCCGGATCTGCTAGGTCAGCCAAGAAGATTGACCGTTAGCCATGTCGATTCAGTTTAAGTTGCACAAGAGTGCCTGTGGCATACCTTTGACCCATCCTGGGTAGTATTGAGATGGTTTTGAAGCCTGGGTCCGCAAAGGGACACCGTAGCTAGGTTCCCGATATGTATGAGTTTGATGCGAGGATCGGCCATATTGATAATGGAGGCTGTATGCTGCTTGAGAAGAGATGGTTAGATAGGTCAGAAGAGAGGAAAAAGGTACTGACTGCCAGGAGGAATCCTCGACAATCACGTAAAGCTCAAATTAACACAGAGAGGTGAATCTAGTGTTACTTCACCTCTTGGCCGTCAGTCACTCGAGGATATGAACAACTGTGAAGAAGAGGCAGAGCAAGTCAAATGCAGTAGAACTCTAGATGGGCCTCATCAGAAGAGGATATCAAGCCTGGATGGCCTCGTAGCTAGTTGTAAAGATGTTGATTCGTAGGTGTCAGTGTGTAGAGGAGAACAAAAACATAGACAAGCGAGAATCAGGTAACGGGCTGCTTGTAGTGAAGGAAACGAAGGAAGCCTCAGGAGGCATGTTTGTTCTGTGGTCAAACAGTCAGCTCCTGGAGAACTACTCACTGTCGCCATCTTCTTCACCATCCCCACCACCTTCACATCCACCATCACCATCACCATCACCACCACTACCACTACCACTACCACTACCACTACCACTACCACCATCATCATCATCATCATGTCTTGTAAGTGCCACCCCAAGAAAACTAACTCACTTCACGCCTGTCAATCCATACTAACTGATACTTTCTAGCTGAAGAAGAAGTGAGTATCCTCCCCAATATCCCATATCATATATTCCCCTTGTTTCTAATAGATGACAACAATATTTATCTAAGTATACAATACTATATACTATCATCTCACTAAAACATCAATTACTCGTGAATCATCTACTCCTGATACCAACTAACACTTATAGCAGAGAGAGCAGCAGCAAATCGCCGGGCCGGGGCCCGAGGAAACTGTTAGTATATACTATTTCTTTCATGTTGTCAGTCACTATCCTGACTTGTGACTGATAATGTACGTAGACCCCGGAAGACGCCGAAGCCGCTGCCAAGGAGCAGCGGAGGCGCGAGCTGGAGGAGAGGGTGTTTAGGGCCCAGGATGAAGTGGTTGCGACCTGGGAGAGAATGGAGGAAGTCAAGCAGGAAATGGAAGAGGCGGAGGCCCTGCTCCAAAAGGAGCAGGCGGGGATCGCGGCCCTCCAGGCCGAATTATACGCTCTCCTATACGGAGACGATTAAATTTTCTTTCTACTAATTGATAATCGTCAAGTTCCTTTACCGAGTATATTTCTATTTTATGGTAGATATTAAACTGTAGCAATCCGCCACGGATATTCGAGATTGTTCTAAGATATAAAGGATAAATAAAGTGAGTGCCCAAATGAAAATAAAGACTTGGTTGACTTCCACATAGAACTTCAGATCCGAGCCACGTCAATCAATACCATCTTTTTACTATCAAAGAAAGCTACTATATAAGAAGCCACTGATTAAGGCTCAAGGCTTACTTCCAATACAAAGACAAGCACTTTAAATATTATCCCAAATATCCAACCTCCGCAGCTTCATCTGCTCCAACTTTTCCTGAGCAAAAGGCTCCATTGCCTTCTTATCTTCAGCGCTCAGGAAATCCAGCCTCTCCGTACACAACAGTTTATCACGGTCTTCAAGAGGGGTGTCACCACCGAACAACCTCGCATCCATCATCGGCCAAACTGCGTCAAAGGCCCAGCTCTTTCTTAAGCCATAATGAACCCAAAAGTCACCGCTTGTCCAACTCTGCCACATCTTTCCCGAAAGCCGCTGGTCTTCCACCAAATCGCCACTTGCTATGGCGCTATCCTCACGGCTCTTGAGCACTTGAAGAAATGTCTCAAGGCGGGGTTGATACTTTTCTTTCCAATCTAATACACCCTGTGGCCATTCCTCGGGCATTTCCAACAATAGCCACCATGGTGGGGAGAATGTATATTCGCGGGGTGCGGCGTAAGTAAATTCCCAATCAATGACTGCAATGATTTTCATATCGTCGTCAAGCAAAATATTGGAGGGACGAAGATCGTCGCAGAAGAGCTTGAATGGACCAGTTTCATTACTGATATCAAGGAGTCGGGACTCTTCTGCCAAGCCATAGACGAGTTTCCTTGCAATATACTTTGAATAGCAGTCTTCTTGAGATTCAACAGCATCGTTGCGTTGGGTTTGCAGGTGCAAAAACTCGGTCTTGGCCAGACTTTTATAATAAGATGAAGCGGTTGCGAATGAGGACTGTGGGAGCATTGTAGGAGGAAAGTTTCCCAATTGGACCAGTTCATTCATGTTCATAGTCAACGGTCTGCTATCGATAGCCCACGTATCGATTTCCATGGAACCAATCCGCTCGAAGCATGGCTTAGAGAGCTCCAAAAGGATGTCGGCTAGTTGACCGTAAAAGAACTCGAGCTTGGACTCCTCGATAATAGGATCCTGGAACGGTCGGTCGCCTCGTTGATAGCCTGGAGCTCGTAATTGTGCTGTAAGATTAGACGCATTTGCAATGTACTCCATCAAGATAAATGGCCCTAGGCCACCGGGGCTCTGGCCTTTCATGCCGTAGGAGATGACACCAGGCACAGGGATCTTGGTGTGTTTCTTAAGATAGGCCATTATGGCGACTTCATTCCGGACCTTTTTTTCTGGGAAAGCGACATGTCCATGGCAAGGAAATCGTAGCAAGGAGGCAAAGCCGTCCTCGAACTCCATCCGGAAACACAGGTTGAATGCCCCCATGCCTATAATTCGGGCGCGGTCAGTTGCTTTTGTGTTGGGTCGGTGGCTTTTCATGAACTCGGTAACTGCCCGTAGGATATCTGGACTTGAGACCTTCGTCTTGAACTCTTCGAGTAATTCGTCACATCGGTCCCATGCGACATCATCATGGTGCATCTTCATGGTGGTGGTGGTGAGCAAGGCTTGATATGAAAGGTCAGCTCCTAAAGAAATAGCTATCCTATGTGCCAATTAGCGAGCATTCAGTAACCTTCATGGGTCAGACAAGTCTCGTCAATGTCTGTCTTTGAGATGTGACACATCAAAATCCGCTTGCAAGGATGAGTAATGTTCCATATAGGTTACCTCCCATTGGTCTGTTTTGGTCCTACAATGGGACTTTGCATCTAAGTCTCTAAGCTACTCCGTACAGAACATGTCTTTTTTTCTGAGACGGAACAAAGTGGACTGCAGTTTGTGCTCGTTTCAGAGAATATCTGACAGCTGTGCGCAAAAGCAGATAGACAAGTATATATCAGATCTCCAAAGGAACCATGACAGACTATAGACAACGTCCTCGCAAACTGTCTGATGACACACGTGGATCTCAGCCCATCGCGATCAATAATAAACTGCCAAGAGCTCAATATTCTTCGCAACCTCCTCCCCATGCTTGTTAAACATTGACAGGGTCAGCTTTCCGCCCGACTGCTTTCCCTTGTACCTGGCAACCCAATCACATTAGTACTTCACGGTCAATCGAGCAAGGAACATTGGGCATACCAATAATAGGTGGTCTCCCTCTCGTTATAGAGGATCTCGATTTCCCTCTCCATAGGGCCCAATATGACCGACTTGCTCACGGTGCCCTGAGCAAAGGAATTACTCTTCGCCTTGCCAGACGCGTCCTTGGTCCATTGGTGAATAACGGCTACTCCTTCGCCCAGGTTCATGTTATTGGCGAATACGACGCTGAATATCTCGTCGCGAGAGTACGGAGAATAATCGAGCTTGCCGAGCCAAGTGATCATGATGATGGTGGTTGTATCTGGACTTGAATTTTGGGCTAGTCAAATGCTGTGGGGGTGCCTCCAGGTCGAAGGAATCAGACATTCTTATATAGAGAGGTTGTTTAAATGAGATTAGCTAGCTCTGAGGATAGCTGACATTCTCTGCATGTACGGATGCTGCGGGAGTCTATATTCAGGCCCAGTTAGTCTGTATGATGACTTTCTTTCGGGGGAAATACCTGCCATTCAAAGCTAGTGGTTTCGCATCTGACTCCTCCGTACCAGTCGGATTTTGAATCTATCACCTTCTACCCTGCAGTACTCCGTATGTGACTGCGTATATCTCGTGGCGATCACCATTGCTCTGGATAGACCAGTCACTCTTCTATCTGCGAAGCTGCCCAGGAAGAAACCATGTTGGGAAGTGGAAATGCTCGAGTGAACAAGATGGATGTAGCAATGCCCAGGCAGTCAGGCAGTCCGTTAGATTACGGTACCCGCCGGGCGTAATTTTGAGCCGACTTCCATCTCTTTTCCCCTCCACCCGTCGCCGCTGGTGTCAGCCATAATGCCGATGCAGTCTCCAAAGAAGAATTTGAACCCGCCCAAAATCCGTCGTAGCCATTCAGGCTGCAGGCCATGCCGAAGAAGAGGCAAGCGAGTCAGTACTTCCCGGTGTTGAGTGAGCATCTGCTAACCCTCCAGTGCGATGAGACAAAGCCCAGCTGCCGGGCCTGCGCAAGACTGTCCCTGGAATGCAGCTATGGCGTCAACTTTAGCTTCCACAACTTCAGTGTGCAGGTTCTGCAGCATGCTGCATCCCAGTCAGCTCCATCCACTGACAGGCTATGCATAAGTAACTCCTTTGGCAATATTTCAAATGTGGCGATATCAGCTGCGCTTAGCTCTGGGGACAATCTGGAGTTCAGTTACCTCAACCATTTCCGGGAACATGTGCGTCATCTCCTGCCTGCGGTGTCTCCACAAGTCACAGACGGATTCCTTCAATCTCCCTGTCTACGGTCTGCCGTGCTCTGCATCTCAGCGTCGAATCTCTCGATGCTAAATGCGCGAGTTCAGAGCCGCACTCTGGTCGGTAATAGTCGACGATCTGTCTTCAGCCCACTCGTGAATATGTTGCACCATAATTATGCCCAGAAGTATCACAATCTGGCGCTCGGGTATCTTCGCAATGCCAATCCAGAGGCCAAAGATCAAGCACCTGCACTCCTTGCTGCGCATGTCCTCCTCGCCTATTACCACCATGCGTCGACAGATCATCTGAGTTTCCGGTTGGCAGTCGAGGATTCCGTGCGCTTCGTTTTGCAGAATCGAGCGAGTATTACAGACTCGCCCGACGGGGCTGCATCGTTGCAAATGTGGTACCGTCTATGCACTTCTCACCGGCCGGCAAAGCCACCTGCGTTGCTTCTTGAAGGAGTGGGGGCTAGTACCATCGGACCGAATCCCCTTCCGGATGTTTCTGAGCATCTATACCTTCGCTGCATTCTAGGAATGAATGGGGATGACCTCATCTACGATATCCTCATCAAGGTGCTGGAAATCCGGACAAAATTGGTGGTTTTTCGCTGTGTAGCAGGCAGCTGCCAGATATCGGAGCTATCGAGTGAGATTGGCAGTCTCGCGTATGAGATCATGAACAAAATGCTGGGAAGACAATGTGTATCGGATGATTATGCAGAGGCCCGGGAAGGCTGTGTGCGAGGCTCACATTTACTGGGCTTGTTAGAGGTTCAAAAAGAGCGACTGAAGGTGTGGCGATCCATACTCGACAAGGATCAACTGTCAATCAACCCTTCATCTTTGTGTCGAAGATTTCCGACCCATCGAGACGCCATGAACGCCTTGTATTACATGCTCTGTGAAATTACTTTCGAGGAAGCTAATATTTGTTCTGCATCGGACAGAGTACCCGGACATGAATATTCTGCAACTATTGGGAACATGGCGCACACCATATGCCATATTGCCAGTCAATTGAGTTTCAACATGTCGAATACATCGGATGTATACACGCTCAGTCTGGCAGAGGTGCTACTCCAACTTGTATTTGCCTCGCCATCAGACCAGCTCTTTCACTACATCTTGGATGTCCTGTGGCCGCAACTTGAGATGAATGGGAAAGGTTACGAGCACTCCCACTACCCGACGCATCTCGTCAAGCGTATCATAGCCCAGACTGCAGCCTACTGGGAAGAAGGCCGGGCAGTAACTTTCGCTTTGCCGGCGGTTGCAGAAAACATATCGAAACAAAAGCTACTGGATATCGATCATCCGGTCGACCTAGTGGTATGCGGATACAACAACGATGGCCAGTATTTCATTGAAAAAGCTCTACTTCCATAAGGCTTTCGGCTGACATGGTTCGGCAATAATTGTCTTACGCTCCTGTGTCGGGAGTTGGTTACGCAGAGGTTGGCAGATAATTCAATTTCTGGTACGGGTACATCAAAGATCAAGCCGCCATACGTCACCTAAACGATCATTCGACTCGGCAAGTCCACCATGGACGACAATGCTTGGCTGTGAGGCGCCAGAAATCACGTCCGCATCAAACCATCCGCGTCCTTGAGGCACATCCTCGTTATCCACCTCAATCTTCGTCCACTTTTGACTCTCAATGTCGAAAATCCACGCATCTGCAAGCATCTTACCTGCTCCTTGGTGGCCCAGACTACTCGGATCATGCTCCCCAAACATGGTAACCAGACATGGCTTCCCGGAAATATGCAGCGACAGCAGACAGCTCACACTGCGCGCACTTGGCCCCGAGATTCCATCGGCCAGATAAGTGATGGTATTCCAGACGTTCTTTTCCGGGTCGAACACGTCCAACGTGCCGCCTTGTTCTTTATTGCCATCGAATCCATTCATCCGAAAGACCTTTCCCTCGGCATATGCAATCGATGTACCACCCCTTGCTGGTTTTGGGGCGGAGGCCAGTTCCCGCCACTGACGAGTCACGATATTGAACGCCCACAGGTCACACAGTCGGCCTTTTTCAGGACAGCCGGCGTGGAGGAAGATTGTATCTTTGCCGTCGTTGGCGAGAGTATGGTAACTGCGTCCGACGGGGTATGGGGATTGTGGATCGGCAGGGGTAACCTGGGACCAGCCACTGGGAGTTGGGTCAAGGACCCAGAAGGAGCCTGCTTCTTCGATCGGGGCCATGGCTATTCCACCACGGCCTGAAAACACGTAGACTTTTCCGTTGATGGCGGTAGATGCAGCTCCGACTCGGGGTTGGGGAGCGCTGGAGGTAGTCAATGGGGATATCTGACTGTCTGCCACACAGTCTGCAGGTGTTAGCAATTCTTCTATCCGATTTAACTAGATACCATGCTCACCACGGCCAACAGCCAAGCGATACACTGTGGAGTCCACCGGTTCGCGGGGCTGCAGCTCTCCTCCATATAGATAGGCATTGCCAGCTATAACAGACATGGTCTGCGACGACCTCCGGATCGAGGCGTCTGAAAAGAGTTTTGTCCACACGGCGTGTGCCATTGTTTCTTGCTCAGTGAAGATAAATCAGGACAGCTTGGAAAGGGTCAGGAGCGCTTAAGTATTGCTGGAAAGGAATTCATCTCGGGTAATCGGGAACCATCTTAGTACAGGCGTATAATATCACCAGCTTTAGCCAAGGCAACTTATTGGTTCTCTTCGCATCGAATCCGAATCGCGTGTGTGAAAGTGCTATACTTCGGGTTAACCCAGCGTAATGTTCTTACGGGCGTAAGATTTTTCCAAGACGGGCTTAGCGCCGTCATCGCCCCGCCGAAATATTCTGCTGCAGAGTGGGATGTCCGGATTTTCTACTGTCACTCGGCTCATACTATCGTTGTAACTTACCTGATGGCGGGGAGGAAGAGTCTGTGTGTCTTTCGGGTACTCACTGCATCTGGGGTTTTAAATTCAATGTCCGTCCTTGATCGGACCAGAGCGAGGGGTAATCTTCAACTTCTGGGCGGTTGATGCAACGCTTGCCTGGATGAGTCTCGATCAAATGGCATGACTATTGTATATAGTACGGGAAGCACAATGGAGAAATGCCGATACATCTGCGTGGACAGGCTGAAGGTACTTAGGACATAGTACTCTATCCAGATCAACTAGCGGGGCAGATAAAATGAATGTTTGATGGATGCGACGTGATAAGATGAAATATTACTCCGTGTGTATGGATATTCGACACATGCCATTGTCCCTGTTACTCTAGGCAGCACCCTATGCCAGTTCGATGACGTCTTGCGGTTCGAATAAGCCTTCAATAACCCGAAAGTTGGAGCCTGGAGAAAGAAAAAGAGAGAATGCTCATCAGACAAAATCATCCAAGATCAAGGCAGAAAGAATCGAAGCTGAATAATATAGCACTTTGTAGCATCTTCTATAGTGCTTCCGGTGGGTCTGATTGGCTCGGACTAGAGGAATAGCTTCGGAATAGATGACGCTGGAATCGGAATCGGAATACCCGAAGGCTGGCTAACGGTCAGTCACCTTTAATCCTAGTCCATGATTCTAGACTACAATCTAGCCACAACGGCCATCTGCTTGGCCAGGCATATGTCAGACTCGACTGGTGGATGATCTGTGCAACTAGGCTACAGTCTCAGGCACTGAGTCACAGCATGACTCGGCGCGGCCCAAAAACTCCATAGAGTCTAAAAGTTTGCACCAAAGCCGGCTCGACCATGCCGTTTTGGTACCCCGATGCGACTCCAACCATCGTATCCCAGGCATCAGCCACCACAAACCAAACACACTCCACGCAGGGTGTCGTCATCCCGTCCAACAAATAACCAGGCATATACTAACTTCCTCTTTATCTCGTCTCCTGAGTCACCCTTGACGTCTCCGATTGCGGACACCGCACTGCGTTAGCGCCTCGTGTTGACACTCACCCACGCCCTTCGCTCCTTGGTATGCGGGCCACCAGAACATGGGTGGGCCAGGCAGCGCACTGATCTGACTGATTCGCAGTAAAGTCTAAATCAAGCATCTGATGCTGTCAGACCGCTAAGCCTTATTCACGGTGTCTGGGTGGGTCGTGGCTTGGTAAGGGTTTTATTCCGTGGGTTCGGAGTAAATTCTCAGGACGGAGTAGATGATGAGTCGCTGGGAAGAGAATATAAAGACCATGGATCCTCGTCGAATTCGTTGTGTTGTACATTCAGATCATCAGCTACTTTAGAGACCTCCAGATATTTGACTGGTTATTTATCATCTGTCTTGCTTCACATTCTACTCCTTCTACACCGGTGAACTATACAACCACCAAAACACCACCACCACCACTACCACCAACAAACTACATATTTCCTCCCAAAACACCTCAAAAGCCAACCAAACAATGTCTCCCTCAATCAAATCCACCTCCACCTCCAACACCACCCTCTCCGACGCCTCCTCCACGCACAGCGTCTCCTCCACCGCCTCAACAATCAAGAACCTCACCTCCACAAGCAAAAAGTGGCTCTCCAGCAAAGCCAACAAGGACGAGACCAAACCGGAAGAGACTAAGCCCGTCTCGCCCAAGCCCACCAAGAAGAAGCCTCTCAACCCATCCACCAACTACACCACTCTCGCCACATACCTGTCCATGAAATAAGCATTGCAGTTGGGTGTTGGACATACAACATATTCCATGGGGAGGGGTGGATTGGACTAGACTATAACGACATGATGCGCGTGCTCTGCAGTGATACTCTTTCTTCACTGGGTTTTTTCTTATGGGTTATGGCGTTCGGGGTAAAAGCTGCTTTGATGGACTGTTGGTAATAATGGGGAGACAGTTTCTTCTTTTTCTAATGTGGAATCATACTTAATCGGATACTTTTTTTTCTCCCTACATCCTTGTGACTATTGAATAGAATAAATGAAATAATCCGAAACCACATGCCTATACTCCGTATACATCCGGGCCAATAAATTACAAATCGGGTCTAGCGCGTCCGCGGCGCGTCGCCCTCACGCGTCGCATCCCCATCAATCTATCGTCAACCACCACCACCAAATCAATTAATCATACAACCAACCCACTATTCCACATCCAAACAATGCCCATATCCCTTTATTAAATGCTATTGCCAACATCCCCCACATCCATCCCCCCCTCCTTCGCCTTCGACTCCGACCTTGACCCAGCCCTCCACCTCCACTCCGAGTGCGACAATCCCCCCGAACCCCCCTCGGAGTCCTACTCCTCCGACATCGAAGCCCTACACCACCAACGTGAAGACAACGCGCGCAAGAAAGTGGTCATTCAGCATCGGTCGTGGAATCTATCGGATGTGTTTCGGAGTGACGAGGACATAAGGCCTGGTATACAGACAGATATTTGGATTGGTGGGAACCTCGGCTGATTGAGGTCAGATACGCCGACGAAATCGAAAAAGGATATTAGATACGGGTATTCTCCGAGACTGAGTGTGGGATTGTTGTGGCCTTCTTCGCCGCCAACGGGGAGGATGCCGATGTCGATTGTTGAGTCGATGGCGCAAGAGCCGGAGGGGCAGAAGAGGAAGAATGAGGAGGTGCTCGCGGCTGAGACTAAGCGGGTGAAGATGATGGGTGGGTTTGTGGATGAGCCGGATGATGACGAGTGGGATGCTTTCGACAACGCACAACCAGGGAAGAGTGAAGAGCCCAAACGACAGAAGATGATGGGTGGTTTTGTGGATGAACCGGATGATGATGAGTGGGATGCTTTCGACAACGCACAAGGGAAGAATGAACCATCGCAAGCAGAACCCAAGCGGCAGACGATCATGGGCGGTTTTCTGGACGAAGCAGACGACGATGAATGGAACGCCTTCGAGGATGCACAACTGCGGAGTGACTTTCAGGTTCAGGAAGAGATCATCCAACGAGAGCCTGTGGAACTGCCCGAAATTCCCAGACTATCCCAGACGGAGCTGCCAGACTTGACTCCAAAAGCGTCGGAGCCATATCTCGACCCCACGCCAGTCGCAAACACCACAATAGTCCCGTTTATTCCCTCTCGCGGACCTTTTCGATCGATCCAGATCAAGACCTGTTCGGGCAAGACGCACTACGTTCCCTTGAAGAAAGCCACCACCCGGGTCTCCTACGAAAGACTCGTTGCTGGTCGCTCCGTGACTGCCCCTGGACGGGCTCAGAAGAGTTACTACGGCATCGACATCCACACGCTCCTCGATGAAGCTGCCAAAGAGACCGAAACGGAAACCCCCACACGACCCCCTCCGGTGCAGCCGTCCATCGAAGCTCCGGTCGACGACCGAAAGGCGAGGCTGGCAGCGGCCATGTGGACTGAGAAATACCGCGCGCGCAAGTTTACCGAATTGATCGGAGATGAGCGCACGCATCGATCCGTTTTGCGCTGGTTGAAGGCTTGGGAACCGATTGTTTTCCCCAATCTCGCCAGGTCGAAGCCAAAGAGGCCGGTCAATGGCAAGGAGGATGAGGAACGGACACATCGGAAGGTTTTGCTTCTGTGCGGTCCCCCGGGTCTTGGAAAGACTACATTGGCGCATGTCTGCGCTCGACAGGCTGGCTATGAGGTCCTGGAAATCAATGCGAGTGACGATCGAAGCAAGGATGTGGTGAAGGGCAGGATCCGGGATGCTCTTGCGACAGAGAACGTCAAGGGGATGAACGTTGAGGTGGGTGAGGAAAAGGTGCGCAAGGCCGGTCGCCCAGTGTGCGTTGTTGTCGACGAAGTGGACGGAGTTACCACCGGATCTGGAGGCAGCGGAGAAGGCGGTTTCATGAAGGCATTGATAGATCTCGTCCTGCTCGACCAGAAGAATTCGACCGCCTCCTCTGAGCAGAACAAGGGCAAGAAAAAGAAGGGCGACAACTTCCGGTTCCTGCGTCCGCTGATCATGGTCTGCAACGATGTATACCATCCCAGTCTACGACCACTCCGGGCAGCCTCCGTAGCGGAAATCATTCATGTCCGCCAAGCACCGCTGGAGAATGTCGTCTCGCGCATGAAGCGCATCTTCACCGTCGAAGGCATCCCATCCGACAACGACGGCGTGCGACGTCTCTGCGAAGCATCCTGGGGTCTTGCTCGCAGAAAACAAGGAGGCGTCAAGAGCAGCGGAACAGCCGAGGGCGATATCCGCAGTGTCCTTGTCGCGGCAGAGTGGGTGGCGCATAAGCTCCGGAACGAGTGTCCCTCCACGCTGCGGCTCACACGAAGCTGGCTGGAGCAAAAGGTCCTCAGCGCAAACACTGGCGGCAGTTCCTTCTTCAAGGGCTTGAACCGCGGCGGTGTGCGCGATCTCGTCGAACGAGTCTTCACCGAAGGAGCCGGATTCGCAGATGCGCCTGTTAGCGTCGGTTCCTTCCGCGACCCCTTTGCCAACTCCGACGACAAAGTGCCTGTAGGTGTTGCAGATCTTCGAAAACGCCATGCCATCGATAGACTGCGGGAGATGGTCGACGCCAGCGGCGAGCACGACCGCTGTGTGGCCGAGTGCTTCTCCTCCTATCCGCTGCAGACCTTCCAGGACGACACGTTTCTCTCGAAACCCAACGCCGCCTACGAGTGGCTTCACTTTCACGACACCATGTCATCCAAGGTCTACACCGCGCAAGACTGGGAGCTCAGCGCCTATCTCAGTCAGTCGGTGGTCGCATTCCACCACCTCTTCGCCTCGGCGCAAGGCAAAGCCAAGGCTCAGGAAGTGGACGACGAAGAAGAGGAGCATCCATTCTCAGGACCCAGGGCGGACTTTGCAGCCTACGAAGCGCAAAAGCAAAACCGAGCCATTCTCACGGAATTCCAATCCGCATTTACAGCCCCATTATCCCGACTCTTCCGGTCCACCGACTCACTAGTCATCGACCTCATCCCGAACCTCATCCGAATGCTATCCCCCGACGTGAAGCCCGTCGTTGTACGTGGCAGCGGCGAGCAGCGAAGCGTCGCCAGCGTCCGCAAAGAAAGCGAACGCGCGCTCGTCCAATCCGCAGTCCGAGTAATGGCCGGCCTAGGCGTACGATTCGACAAAGTCCGCATCGAAAACGCCGGAGCTCACAACGGCTGGGCATATCGCATGGAACCGTATGCCCCTCCCATCCCCCCTACCCTACATAACCCCCAGACTAACCCCTCAGACCTCTGGACACCCTCATCACCTTCTCCAAAACCAAAGCCAACGCCAACTCCACCGCCCCGGTCCGCTACGCCGTCCGCCAAGTCCTGGACCAAGAATACCGCAAAGAGAACATCCGCAAACACTCCGAACCCCTGCACTCCTCTAAAACCAGCAGCAAGACATCGGCCCAAAAGACAGCAGACGGGCAGACTGATGCATTCAAAAAGACACCCCGGGATGGACCGAACGTGAAACGCGACTTCTTTGGACGGATCATCAAGGAGCCGACACCGCAGCCAGATGAGCATGGCGAATCGCCGGAGACGGCGGCGCAGAATGAGTCGCTCAAGGCAGGGAGACGCGTCTGGGTGACGTATCATGATGGGTTTTCGAATGCGGTGAGGAAACCGATTTCGTTGGGGGAGTTGTTGGCTGAGTTGTAGCGATCATTCATTGCGGTGTTTAGGATGGCTTGGGGGGAAGGGGTAATGATTGTATGATTTGGTAATGTATAGATAGTGATATCCGGATTTCAGTAGTTAGCATGACATCTACAGCTACATCCACAAGAACAAAAAAATGGCATTGGTATATCTATCCACCAGCAGCCAAAACATAATCACATGATAGTACATCCCAAACCAACCCCTACTGCTTCAACTTCTCCGTCAACTCAGGCACCGCCTCAAACAAATCCCCCACCAACCCCACATCCGCAACCTGGAAGATCGGCGCATCCGGATCCTTGTTAATCGCCGCAATCACCTTACTATCCTTCATACCGGCCAAATGCTGAATCGCTCCCGAGATCCCCGCACACAGGTACAACTGCGGCGCGACGTTCTTCCCCGTCTGTCCCACCTGCAGACTGTTATCCACGAACCCGGAGTCCACGGCCGCCCGAGACGCTCCCACCGCCGCGCCCAACGTATCCGCCAACGGAACAATCAGACGCTCGAACTCCTCCTTGTTCTTGAGACCACGGCCTCCCGACACCACCCGCGACGCGGTGCCCAGGTCCGGTCGCTCCGATTTGGCTAGCTCCTCCGAGACCCATTCGGTCTGCAGAGCCGCCTTGGGGTCGCTGCCTTCTTCGATGGCGGCGCTGCCGCCGCTGGTCTCGACGCCTTGGAAGGACGTGCCTCGCACGGTGAGGACTTTGATGGCGTCGGTGGATTGGACGGTTAGGATGGCGTTGCCGGCGTAGATGGGGCGGACGAAGGCTGTTTTGTTAGCATGTACCCAGTAATATGGTAGTAGGAGGGGTGTGTGGTAGCTCCGACACCGGAGAAAACCCGACTATAGGGACAGAGGAGGGGGGGGGGGACATACTATCCTCGCTCTCAATGCCCGTGATATCCGAAACCTGTTGAACATCCAACAACGCCGCCACACGAGGCAAAAGACTCTTGCCGAAGGCCGAGTGCCCGGCCACAATGTGCGTGTACGAGCCCTTTTGGATGTTTTCGATGAGGAGAGGGGCGTAGTTCTCGGGGAGGCCCTACATATTATTTGTCTATCAGCATACATATAATTTTCTCTGCTTCTCGTTTGTCTTGCTTGTGAATCTGGTATTTGGGCCGAGTGAGTGGGTGCGTGGGTGCGTGGGGGGATACCTTCTCATAGGCCTCATTCTCCACCGCAATCACCTTGTCCAGGCCCTTGATCTGCGCTGCCTCGGCCGCAGAGGTAGCCTTGACACCCGCACCCGCCACAAAGGCCGTCACGGGCCCGCCGAGCTTCTGGGCTGCCGCGATGGCGGACAGAGAGGAGGACTGGAGCTTGCCGTCGCGCTGTTCGAGGACGGCGAGGGTGGAGAGCAGGCGGGCGAGCGCGGAGGTGGAGGCGGTGATGGAGGGGGTGGTGCGGGCGGCGCGCACGGCGCGCAGGGCGGAGAATCGTGCTTGGGGAAGGAGCATGGTGCCTGTGGTTGTGTCTATGAGACTGTGAGGTTGGTGGTGGTGGTGGTGGTGAGGGGAGTCAAAAGGTGGAGGCGGAGAGAAGAAGGTTATCGTCGGGTTGCCGCCAAGCTTGCGGCGGTCGAGCCGTCGGAGTCTTCGGCTGATCGCTGCCTCGGTGCCGCTGCGGTTTTGCCGGCGGGTGTTTTACTGCCACGGTTGTCGGTGGTTATGGTGTTATGATGGATAGGACGAATGGTTTAGGTTGTAGGGCTGATTGTAGGGGATAGATTGCATGGAGGGATGAATTGGATGCTGTGGTTTACTGAGGGGGGAGAAGTGCAGGTAGTAAGTATATCTTCACATGCTCGGCTTCACCCAAGCATGCTTGCTAACATTGAATACAGGTTTTTTATTCTAAATGGAGAAAGGGTTCTCTGGATTACCACTGTCCACTCTCCGTTACTTATACTCCAATCCTTTAGCTTCCAGATAGAGTGGCTCAAAGACACGAGGGAAATCAGCCTCAGTGTTTTTTCACATGAATCCCTCAACAAGAGGCGTGAGTGCAATCGGCACTAGAACCGAATCATATGAGCAACATGCGCCACAACAGAAGATTTATCCCATCATTCATGGAGCACCGCATGATTACAAACTTCAGTAAAACCCGAATCAGACACACACGGGCTGAATAAGGCTGTAGTTACTAGAAATGTCTCTACACACTTAACCCCTCTGTTCATCTCCTGTCGGAAGACAAGGCCATAGCTGGCAACAGTTCACTGTATAGAACCCTCAACCTGAAAGAGAAAAAGCTGCCAAAGCAAAAGAAACAGCAAAAGCAAGCCATGGACGACTCCCAGAGCCCCAGTGAACTTTAGACACCATCGTCTGGTCCAGTCGAGGCTACGAGTGCGGAAGCGAGCACCAAACCTACCAGACCTGAGCATTTATCAGCTCTGATTCTCCCAGGGGAAAGGGCTATCAAACTCCTATACGGTCTCGCTCTGACAGTTCTCCAACAAGACCCCCCTAGACCCCAACTGTTCCAGCACCCTCCTCCAAAGACCACTACCCCATTTAGCAGGTTTAGTAGATCAGAAGGGGGGGTAGGAAGAGAGGGTCAAGGAAGTGTGAATTGGATTGAATTACTTTGAGATTGGAGGAGTTGGGGTGGTGTTTAGGTTACGGGTTCAAATAGACTTTCATATCTTTCCCATCGGATGATATATTGGACTGAGCGTGCGTGCTTTGACATGATATGATTATAATAATGCGATAGATATAATTATGACCTACATTTCTTGGGCTCTGTTGAAATGGAATGTTCATAGGGAATTCAATTCAATATGTTGGTTTCTATCTATGTATGTCATTTGATGAGATGTTATGAGGTAGCATCTCATTCCCGATTTATAATAGGATCATCGGACGGGCATCTCTATAGGGGGAATGTGAGAATCATACTCAGCAAACTTTTATTCGTCCAAGGGTATGCCCTGATTATGAACAAGAAAGAAACGACCGCGCCGCCGAAAAGACACCCATTGCTATTCAGAATACAACCATAATGAAACATCAACACCCGAGTATGCGATTATGAAGTCGACTTTCTCTTCTTCTTGCCCGCTCCGGCAGCCTTGGCCGGGGCCTCACCGTCTTCCAACGCCTTGGCCTTCTGCTTCTGCAGCTTTTCTTTCCTTGCGGCCAGCGACAAGGCTTCCTCGTCATCCGCGGCCGGCTTGACCTTCTTGGTCTTCTTGGGCGCCTCCTCGATCAGCTTCTCCTCGTCGTTGCCGCTCTGCTTGCGCTTCTTGTTGCCCTCGATGGCCTTGGCCTCCTCGGCACCCTCCTCCACCACATCCGCATCCTCAACCCACAGCTCACTGGCCAACCAAATCGGCATAGCCATCGTATTGGCGCCCTTGATGTGAACGGCCTTGATATTGCGCCACCCCTTGGTGATGTACTTCTCCGTCAGGCCGTTAACCACGGCATCGACGTTCTCGGCCAGCTGCTCGGCCGTGAACTTGGACGATCCGACGCGGATGGCAGCGGTGGTGGCGGGGGCCAAATGAACGGGAGCACAGTTGAGAGCCTTTTCGATCTCCTTGGCCACAATAGCAGGGGTAGCAAAGGCACTGTCGTCATCCTTGTTCTTGGACTTCGGGTCCTTCTTGACCTTCTTTCCATCCACCTTTTCAATCTCGGCAATGCGCACGGGAATCGGGCGCTTGCTGGACTTGTAGAAGATCTTTCCGAGAGTGTTCACCAAGCGCATAATGATGCGATCATCAGCCAAGAAGACATCATGCTCCGAGAGCAATTGTCTCCGACTCTCAAAACTCTTATACCGATCCTTCAATTTCGAGAATCCGATGACCTTATCGATACGGGAAGTGAGATGTTGAGGGAAGGACGGATCGGCGACGATGTTCTTGACGGAGCGCTGAGGGTCCGCGGTAATAAGACAGATGCTGAGGGAGGGAGAGGCGTTGAGGGAGTGAGGAACGGGGATTTTGCCCGGCTTGAGACGGTTCTTGTCGACGACGTGCTTCTTCGTCGTCAGGACGAGCCACACGGCCTCGTTGTGCAGCGGGGTGTCTTCATCATCGGAGTCGTTGTCGCCGATAAGGGTCTTCTTGGTTGCCGTCTTTTCCTTTTCGTCTTGCTTGGTCTTGATGTGCCGGAGCAGGGCGGAGGATGCACGAGAGACCTAGAACTTATCGGTCAGTGGGATGGGATGCATTGGCATTGGGATCTGCGATGAGGGGTGGTTCACGCACTTGGCTCTTGTCGAGTTGGTAGGGAGACCCCGAGGTCGCCTTGGTCGTTAGCGCCGTGGAGGACACCATTTTTGCAATTGCGGTGGGTTGTTGGTGAGTCCGATGGCTTGAATTGCCGTGATAATTCTATCACTCAAAAAAAAAATTCATGGGAAGGCGGTGGGGGCATTTTGCCGGCTTGGCTGGCTTAGTCATTATCCATCCTGTCAGGTCATGTGACGGCTGATTGAGATGGTCTTCAAATTTGGGGTCGCTCGTCTGATTTTTGGTAGCTTGGTCATTATACAGTGAGCATAGTGCCATCGAATGGGCTTTTGGTAGCAAAGAATATAGATCTACATCTAGTCGTGTTGGTCCTACGGGTAGTAAAGCAATATTCGGTGGTATAAGGTTATAGCGCTGACCAGGGCTGAGGCTAAAGCATCGCACCGATAGTTCCGTATGGAACCGTGGAAGTGTAGATGAAGCCAGCACGAGCTGCTTATACCACTCTCGCTCGTCGCCTGGTAAGGCCCGTGTATGTAATGAAATCCCGGTATCCCTTGCCATTGCCACCATCATGATCCGCAAACTTACTTTTCGACTCATCCCTCGCATGTACCTTCATACCACGTTCTGCAGGATAGGCATGGCCCTCGCTGACGAAAGGCTGGCTTGCCACGTCTGACTCGTTCCATGGCAACTTCCAAGGCACCGTCGATTTGTGCATCGATGAAATAATGACCTGCGAATTGCATCATCTATCGATCTGCACGGGGCCAAGGGAGTCCATCATATATCACCTGATCGGCACGATATCGTTCGTCTGGTAGGTAGGCTGAGGCGGCTTTGTCTTGATGATAGTGGAGGTTCTGATTAATTCAGCCACAAAGGACTATGAAAGTACTGATCCAGTCCCCGGCCAGTACCGGGATCTGGCTGGCAGCATGGCAAACCTAATTCTCACGGGTCACTTCCGACCAGTTCCCCGATAGGTGGGTGTTGAAGAAATCCCTTGCATGTACCAAGGGACCCGATCTCGTGGGACTGCCAAGGTTCCAGAATCATGATGTGTAACGGCTTTGTACTGAGCCTTTTGTTCACATCAGTTGGCTGGCGATGGATTGAGGCCTAGATTTCAAGGCGCCAAGGCATTCATTCAATGCCAGGTTCAAATGATGCGGGATCTCTCCCAGTTGTCTCATGCGCGAATTAATCGTCACAAAGATGGAGACCAAGTCCAACCTTGACATCGTCAATGGCCAAAGCAAAGCACGAGAGCCATCTAATCCGAAGAGAGTTCATCCGCCAGCAGAAAGATGCAATCCGAGGCTGCCTAACGTTCAGTCCACGACTTGCATGTCAGTCGAACATGTAAAGATAACAAACAAGCTCGTAGATTGTCTAACGTAGTGGAGCATCATCACTAGACCGGATCATCCGTCCAAGTCTCAGCCCCTATTCTGGATAGGGGCAGACAGCAACATTTGAGGCGATACCCAACACACAACACTCCTGACCGTAGACTAGATGCAGCATGTCTCCTTCAGTCCGGCGTATGGGGCCGAACTCAGCAAATCCAGCTGTCTCCGACGGATGAGAACTAGTGGAACAGCGGAGGGAGAACGGATAATGGAATGGTTCAGGTACAGCTCGACGGTGATAGGACAGACATCGGTGCCTGAAACAGTTGCGGCTTTACTTTTCCATGGCTTCTCCATACGGAGCACATTGGATCTCTCTGCACTGACTAATCGGAAGTTGCTTGTACTCGTAGAATCGATAATTCATTCGGAAAGCGTCGCCGGGTACACGTCAATAGCTGATGCGTTGGGGGCGGTTAGTTTCCTTAAGAATTCAATAGTCGAATGTTAATGAGGGCAAATCGGAGAGACTATTAGTCGGCGGGGAGACAGACACGGGATGCGTGGAAATAAGTCGCGGGCGGTCGTCAATATACTCCGATGGGTGTAGTGTAAGTAGTGGGCAGTGGCACCAGACTGTAAGGTCCAAAGCGTCGGGTCCCACTATAGGCCACCAAGTAATTCTGCTGTTATCGACGGTTGGTCTTGCAGAACGCACCACTCCACCTAATCAATCGAGCTGTCGGCTCCCACTCCGTACACATCAGAATGCGGAGAAGGGACTACACAGGACTATCAGATTGGGTGAGATAAAGATTTTCGATAGTCTCTTTTCCCAGCAGTGGTATACGTAAAAGCCGCGCAAGCCCCAGCAGCATTGCGCTGGTCTTGTCGAGGGCCTCGCGGAGACCAGGACTAATGAGTCAGTCTTGGCCGCTTGGGGTTGGAGTCTCCAGTTGCCAAGCTTTGGGCCATCCGACGAGATGCATCCTGGCCTGTCTTGCGGTCGGCGATAAGCATGGCGGGTCGGTACCGTATGGTCACCACCGTCTCCGTCTCCCTAGGTCCATTCCACCGAGTGACTAGGGCAGTGCAAGTCTCAGTCAGGGGTCCAAAGTAATCTATGTCAAAGGGTCCTGACTCTGGTGGGCGCAATGACCAGGATGAGAATTGGCCCGGGGGCAGAGGGGCTGAAAGTCAGACTTGCGGGCTCGTGTGAATGAATCGATAATTCACCGGCGGCGGTGCCTGAGGTACCTGCGCCGAAGGGGATCCTCCAGACCAATCAGGGTCGACAGCGAATGCGGCTAGTTTAATGACGGTCTTGGCCGGGTATGACTTGTACAACAGCCGGCAACAACAATATGAATTGTTTTACTGACAGATCCGACCACAGACATTAGTACCATGATTTTGTCAATAACTCCAGTCAGCAATGGTAATGAAACATTGGATCCAGTCCAATGATAAGTATCACTGGTCGACAGGTGGATCACCGACCGGCTATGCTAAGCGCCTCGGAGATACGGAGTAGAGGGCTGATAGAAGGCTGTGACACAGGCTGTCAGCATCGCTGCAAGGACTGGATAGCATCGGAACAACACTGAGGGCCAAATGATCAGTCTGAAACGCACCCAACATTCATCATGATGGATCTGCCGGTTAATCTAGGGCTATGCCAGCAATCAGAATATAATCCCCGTAAGGCTGGTCGCCCTCCAGGGTTCATAGGTATCCGGGCTGTGCTTACTGATAGCAAGGCACCACTGCTCACACCGGACACATCCGTCGAATATGCATCAAGCGTTTGAGATATATCAGTCAGCTACTGGAGTGTTGACAGCGGGCAGCGCACCTGACCGAGGTTCCTTGCCACGTAATGCATGAAGATATCCGTTTGGACCAAGTGTGCTCGGTACCTGCGTATGTACCCGGTGGGCAGAAAGGCAATGTCAAAGCACCTAAATACGATGACCGAGTGGATAGTCGGGCAGTGCCCCAAGTAGCGCTAGCCCTCCGATTGGTGTGTCGGGTCAATAGGCATCACCACGTAGCGGTCAGTTGGTAGCCAGTGGTAGCCAGTGATGTGCTGACAACCACACAATCTTACTGTGTAGATGATGGCGAAGGAAGACATTTAATTTGAGAAGCATTTGCATGGGAAATGACGACATGTATGACGAGATGTCCAGGGTCTGCAGGCTGTGAGATTAACGGCTGCATTGCTCCGCAACGGGCTCTAACCGGTGGAAACTGCTCCGTAAAACTGCTTAATAGACAGATCGTAGGCAGGTAGAATCTCTGATGATTCTGCAGGAAGCGCACTGTCTACTTAAGTGGATGTATGTATTGTGTATTTCGTAGCGG
This sequence comes from Aspergillus sclerotiicarbonarius CBS 121057, assembly GCA_003184635.1. Taxonomy (NCBI): domain Eukaryota; kingdom Fungi; phylum Ascomycota; class Eurotiomycetes; order Eurotiales; family Aspergillaceae; genus Aspergillus; species Aspergillus sclerotiicarbonarius. The sequence continues at coordinate 26,248 of KZ826419.1, forward strand.
GGTATCACTGAGTTATGGTTACTGTGTAGTGCGTACATAGAAACTGGGGGATTAGGCACCAGCATGGCTTGAACCTGAGGGGAAATGACAGGGAAGATTCGAAGTATAAGGATGCCGGGATTCCGGCTATCAGGATGATTTGGCCCCCTCCAACAAAGTAGGGTTTGAGACCGAGACGAGGGTGCTGGCTGAAAATACATTTACCGCCGTCACGACGGGAAGCACGACTGGCGGACTGCTAATAATACCTACTCCAGGCCAACATTGAGATCAGACATGAGACATTCCCTGGTAGGCCAAATTGTGGCAATGGTTCGGCAGCGCGGGCGACGCTGATTGGTGTACCTGACCGGGGGGAAGGTTTGATGCCCACCGGCTGGTGCCCGAGTTTCCACGGTGATTGGCCAGACGGGCCCAGAGTAATTTCGGTAAACGCCAAGCTCACTTTCAGGAACAGGAAAGCCCCCAACACGGAAAAAAAGCAAGGGTTTCAAAGGGGAAAATCACCGCCGTGGCCAGCAGCCCCAAGGCTGGCTGGCGGCTGGCCCAGTGTTCCAGAGCCTGGCGGTTCACGTCGCAACCCCACTTGCAGCTGCGCTGCTAAGAGGTTCTCACGTTGCGCCGTGGATGTCGATTTTTTTAATTCAACCCCGGCGAATGTCTTGGCTTGCGCCCCTGTCCATTACTCCTCCATCGACTCCATTGTGACCAGGACCACGACGAGGAGACGAATACTTCAGGGAGGAAATCATCGCGATCATTGTGTCCCTGATCTGAGGGATTTGCCCCCTTCTTCGCAGTGGAAGTTTCCCCTATCCGAGCAGGCCAAGGTATACTCCGGCCACAAAAATAGGACGCCCGACAAGAGTTGCCCGTATTGCGTACAAATACTGTAACAAGCTAATTTCCAACGCTAAATCCTAACAGCGCGCACTAACACCCGCCGATGTCTTTCAGCGGTTGAGCCTGTTGGTGGTGGGCCCCCCTGATGAGGTTTATTATTTTTATTAGTCGTGGTATTATTATTCCCTGCCAACGATTATCCTCTTTGTCTATCCACTCATTGCTCGCTCTTTGGTTCCTTTGGTTCACCCCCTGGAAAGGTCAGCGCACGCCTTCCTTGTCCCTCCTTAGTCCTTTCCCACCTTCACACACTATCTTTCCCCCCCCCCCCCTGGACCACGGCGCGACTAAGTCTCTTTACTCCTCCTTCATCTCCCTCCCGATTCCCTTTTTCTCCTCGAGATCCTCCACATTTCCTGGCCCTCCCCCAGAGCGTTTCATCTCGGCCCTTCGCCTGCTATCCTTTGCGAGTTTTTCCTATCCGACCAGAGGGAACTAGTTTCTCTCTCGCACGCTCTTTTTGGGAACCCTGCTTCTCTCTTCCTTTCACTCCTTCACTCTCATATACCTTCTCGGCCATTCGCGAGAATTCCTTTCGTGTACAGACTTTGCAAGAAGCGCGCGACTGGCTTGCTGTGATTTGGTGTATGTTCTTATCCTCAATTGTACTGCGTGGTACATCCCCCCCTGAGCCAGCCTTGACAGCATCTTCAGAGTATAGTTCAATACTCTAATTTGAACTGTACTCTGATGCTGCCAATACCGAGACCGTCTGGTCGAGCGCATGCTGATGTTGTCGGTTGAATATAGATCGGTCCACTTGACGCAATACCCAACAGCTCGCGCCCCGTGCCATAATCAAACACGATGAAGTTCAATACTGTCGCCCTCACCTTGGCTACGGCCGGATCATTGGTGTCTGCTCAGCACCACCACCAGCACCGCCACCACCACAAGCGCTCCCCTGAGACCGAGGTTGTCACCGTGCCCGGTCCCACCGTCACCACCTATGTCCTCGACGGAAAGGTCATCTCTCTGGATGAGGTCTGCGCCGGTATCCGCAAGGGAACCTTGACTTGGTCCGGAAGCGTTCCTGCGAATGCTTGCTCCTCCTCGACCGCCGCCTCTTCCACGACGACCCCTTCGGCTACCCTCGAAGCTGCTGCGGAATTCATCGAGGTCGCCGTCAAGCACTCGTCCAGCAGCAGCAGCAGCAGCACCAAGTCTACTAGCACCAAGACTAGCAGCTCCTATTCTTACTCGGCCAGCGCTTCCGCCAGTGCTTCCGCTAGCAGCTCCTCCTCTGCCACCGGCGTGGACTCCGATTTCCCCGATGGAGAGCTTGACTGCGATACTTTCCCCTCCGAGTACGGTGCCGTTGCCCTCGACTACCTTGGACTTGGCGGTTGGTCTGGTATTCAGTACGTGACTATCGTCGACGAGATCGTTGACACCATCGTGACCGGTGTCACCGGCGACTCTTGCATTTCTGGAGCCATGTGCTCCTATGCCTGCCCTGCGGGTTACCAGAAGTCCCAGTGGCCCAGTGCCCAGGGTTCGACTGGTCAGTCCGTTGGTGGTATTGAGTGCAAGAGCGGAAAGCTCTACCTCACCAACACGTCTCTGTCCAAGAAGCTTTGCATTGAGGGTGTTGGCGGTGTTCACGTTCAGAACACCCTGAGCGAGGACGTTGCCGTTTGCCGTACTGACTACCCTGGTAAGCATTTCCATTTCAATGGTTAGGTCAATGATTAGGGCTAATAAGATCAGGTACCGAGTCCGAGACCATCCCTCTTGCTGTCTCCAGCAACAAAGAACTCCACCCCTTGACCTGCCCCGACGGTGATACCTACTACAAGTGGGAGGGCAAGACCACCTCCGCCCAGTACTATATCAACCCCAAGGGTGTGTCCACTGATGTTGGTTGCCAGTGGGGTAACAGCAGCGAGCCCTACGGTAACTGGGCTCCTCTCAACATGGGTGTCGGTGAGAACGACGGCAAGTGGCTCTCACTTTTCCAGAACAGCCCTACCACTTCTACCAAGCTTGACTTCAACGTGAAGATTGAGGGTGACAACCTGAGCGGATCCTGCAAGTATGAGGACGGTACCTTTTACTCCGAGACCGGCTCCAACGACTCCGGATGCACTGTAAGCCCCCCCTTGCATTATTTTTTTCCTCCTTGAGTTCCCTAGCTGATCTCCCCTGCAGGTTGAGGTTGTCTCCGGCTCCGCCACCTATGTCTTCTACTAGGGTAGACCGCCCGCTGTTCGGTCTGGACTCCACTTGCCTATTCCAACCGGCTTGCAAATAGAAGAACTTTCATGCCTCTGTTCGTCTTGTTCATGATTCTCTGTCCAGTGCGCTTGCTTTCTTCTCTGTATCTTACTATATTGTCTTATGTGACTTGGAAAATATAGCACCTGTCACATTTGTCACGTCGCCATTCGCTTGATGGAGACGATTGTGGTTAGACCTTACCTTCTCTACTGCAAAGTAACACTGATTTCGTCTTTAGCCGCTATATCCCTTTTATTCCCCATGAGCAGCCCGGTCTGCTCGTCATGTTATAATCAATGGCTTGTACAGTAGTTATGTTGAATCATTCCAGTGTATTCAAGTGTTGTTCAATCGCAATCGAGTAGATATATATATGTAGGATGGTAAAGCGTGGGGAAGACCCAATAAAGCCTAGGCGGTGGACACATTCCAGGGCATCCACATGCGTCATGCACGGTCTACTGTATCTGATATCACTGGCCTTGGAATGTGCATAAGTGGAGCCATCGATCGGTCGGTGAGTTCTTCGAATTGAGATGAGTGGCATGTCAAAAACCAAAAAAAAAAAAAAAAAAAAAAAAAAAAAAAAAAAAAAGGCTGCCACCGTCAAGAGATTTCAGTTTCGTCATAATCAGGATCAATTGACTGGTTGGAATCGGTTCACATGCCAATGCTGGGCCGGGGTTTAAATAGGTTGGGTGCTTGTTTCATGACGATTGTTCGCGCCCGGTTGGTTACATCATGAGGTGATATTTTAAGTAACCGAATTTCAATTGTGGTGGTTGGGATGGGGGCGGAAACGCTGTTGAATGGGGATTATATATCCGGGAAGGGTGATGATGGCATTGACTGGGGTTAAGGTTCCGGGCTTTGCCAGGTTCCTGTCAACTGCACGGATGGCGGTATGATCGGGATGGATGGTGAATTCGGATGACCGGTTGCCTCTTGGACTGGCCATGAAGGCCGAGAAGCCAACGAATTCGGCGCCTCCTACGGAGTCGAGACGGTGTCGAGACGGTGTCGTATCTTCCCCCCCCCCTCCGGATGAAGGCATCAACCGTCCGGGACCGTCCAGTCGAGTCACACACGCTAGTCCCAATGGAGTTGGCGAGTCACGATCTGTACGAAATCCCTGCAACGTGCACATGGCTGGGCTCTTTCGGGCAAGGCGGCGGGTCGTCATTGGCCGAGGGCGCTCACGTGACAAGGCGCGCAGTCACGGGGACCGTACCGGACAACGCGGAGCACATGACTCCTAGACGCGGAGAGACGCGCCTCAGTCATCGGCGAGGCTATACTACGTATGAATCGTATACTTTCTTACGCAGGGGACAGCAGGAACTCAGGGAGCCGCCAGGGTTGCCCCCCCCCATACCCATACCCCATATTCCCCATCCAAAGCTGGCGGTGCAAAAATTGCATACATAGTTTTGGACGGTCCAAGAGCGAGCCTGCGCGAGTTGAATGGTGGAGCTCTCGACCCTCGTCGGCGCCTATCGAACGCGTCTCGGGCTGTAAGCGTGCATTTCCGCGCTGGAAGGACCAGACGCTCCGTTCCGGCAGGCATTCCACCACACACCATCCTTTCACCCTTTTCTTCAATGTTTCTCGTTTTTGCCTGGTAGTCCCAAGTTCGTGCCTCCCAACCTCCTGGCCCTCGTCTTGGGGGGTGAAGCCTCAAAGTTCCTTCCCTTTCATCCTTGACACGCTTCATCTTGTCCTTTCTCTTTTCCCTTGGGGACTCGTGAATTGTTCCATAGACTACTAGACATTCCTCCCCTAACCTTGTCTCGACGCGACCAAAAAAAAAAACTCAATTGATCTATTTTAATCCTCTTCCACCCCCCTCTGGCAAAGTGTTCAAGTGGCATAGAAGCGTTAGGGTCGTGCCTGGTACGACAGCCTACCCCCCTCCCATATAGCATCATGGAGTCCTCGCCTCCAAGGAGCAGTTTCGCTGCTCCTGTGGCAGGTGTGAAGCGTCCCGCGGCCCTGCTGCCTGCTTTTGAGCCATTGAGCTCTTCACCCTCACTTCCTCGTCCACAGAAGCGTGTAGCACGCGACAATCATGGCATTGTCTCGACCTATCCTACGCCCGTGCCGACCTCGTCGACCCATATCATGTCGTCGTCCCCCCCTCGAATGGCCCTGCCTCGGACGGCCTCACGGCGTACATTTACCTCGTCCAGCTCCGAACGAACCCCTCTGTCTGCCGTCCCAACCATCATGCTTTCGGAGAGTGGGGAGCCTATCTTGATGGGGAGATCCAGTGCCTCGTGTCATCACCAGCTCGCTGCCAACCGGATGATATCACGCGTACACGTCAAGGCCACCTATAAGCCAGCACCCAATCCCTTCGACCCCGATAGAGTGGAGATCATGTGCATGGGGTGGAATGGAATAAAGCTGCACTGTCAGGGGAAAACATATGACTTGGCCAAGGGGAAGACCTTTACTTCAGATATCAAGGATGCTGACATCATGATTGATGTCCATGACGCCCGGGTGCTGGTTCAATGGCCTCAACATGATAGGAAGGATTATGCATCGACCGACTCGGAACAGACCTGGGAGGAGACGACGCCCAAACGTGCCGCACAGTCCCGTCAGAGTCTCCATGAAAGCCCCAATGTGGAACGGCAGCGTCTGGCGTCCCCTGTCTCGCCGTCGCCTGCGGCCAAGTCTTTGGTGCCCCCATCTTCGCCCCTATATACCCCGACACGCTCGCGGAATGCAGTGGTTGTCTACGAAGATGAGGCTTCTCCTGTTCGTCGCAACAATGAAGATACCTTGATCCAAGTCACTCAGAAGTCTTCAATCGTGGAGGACCTTTTCCAGAGCTCCCAGTCCAGCGACTTGAGTGACCTGAGCAAGCAAGATGAATTCTCAGACCATGACGAGGAAAATGACCCTATCATTCATTCCTTTGGACCTTTTGGTGACAACCTCCTCCCTCGCATGGCCTCTTTTACTGCGGATGAATCACCTCTCCGGCCTGCACGTCCCCGCAACCAGGCTTCAGGCCAGCCTCTCCAGCCTGCCAAGTCCAGACAACAGTCCAAGGCGAGCGAGTCCGTGGAGAGTCTGATAACCAAGCTGGAGCCCCTTGACGAGAGCTTTGAACGCGTTCAGAACCATGCTGCCAACCAATTGGCATTCTCACGTCTCTCGTCGACGCCATTCTCGACCATTCTGAACAATCTTCCCCCTACCCTGTGGAAGCGGGACAGCCACCACAGAGAGGGCCCTTCCAAAGACGAGATCCGCGCCATCCTAGATACCACCAAGTGCATTGGCAAGGTTGCACGGGAAGGAAAGGATGCTGCGGGAAAGCCTCTGGAAAGCGAATACTACTACATCCCTGACTACGACGAAGATGATATGCGACGCGAGGCGGTCGTGCACGATCTCCGCAAGCCAGGGCTCCGTAACTGCCGCAAGCAGCATAAGGTACGTGTTTCCACCAACGCTACAATTAGTATGTAGCTAATTTTGATAGCAATACTTCTGGCGCAAACCCAAATAAATACAAAAAACTTTTATCCTGCTAATATCTGACACGACTTCTTGGATTCTGAGTACATATTTGCAACGTTCCCCTTTTTCTTTTCAAGGACTCGCATAGCGTGGCGTGGGCATACCCTGTCGATTTTCTTGTTGCTGTATGAAGGTGTATGATGACGGTGATTCCTTTCTTCTTGCGTTCTGTTAACGGTCCCAAGCCAGATGTATTGTTTGTCCACGTGCGATGTCCCCCATGTTTCTTCTGGCCGGCTTGACCATTATGAGTCAGGGTCTGCACAGGTGGGCGCCCCAACTTGTGTCTTGTGCGACGTCCGTCAACGATCTCGTCAGTGACTTTCTTTTGTCCGTCATGGGTTGGAATTTTGTCCCATCCCGGACCTCACGATTGTATGTTATAAGTTTCTTAGGAAACAAAAGCGTTTCTTATGTTATCAGTCTCTATCCTGTAGAGTATACGGGGAGCATCCATGGGTCTAGACCAGTATCACGTGCCGGCTCGCAGATGATGTCTGGATGACTTCAGGTCCAACCGCACTCGATTCTCGCCGTGTTGCGCTGTGCATCCCCATGGTGTCCAGATCGTTCCTATCCAATACCAAGCCGGCCTGACTGTCTTGGCCGCGTTGAGACGTCAGCCCACCTTCCGACTCGCCACAAGTCGATATGACCCCATTTCGCATCGAGGCATATTAGAGCCACCTCGGATCGCAGAAGTCAGCGCAGCACTTGATCCTTCGTCGCTGCTCTATACCATCTCATACCTAATACCTTATCTAGCAATCCATCATCTACAACCAACTCAATATAATCAAGAAACTAAAAATCTAACCTTACCTCCTATCTACCATCTTCCATCTAGCATCTACCTGCACTCTCATCTCCTCATTAAGAATCTATCCCCGAATACACAAAACACGATGTCCACCAATACCAAAGACCAAGTCCCTCTCCCCAGCATCCCATCCACCTCCACCTCCGAGGGGATCCTCCCTACATCCCCCGACCAACGCAATGTACACCATCCCGGGTGCATGGAAGACCCCAGCAGCCGCATCCTAGGCAAACCGTTCAAACCGCCCGTGGTACGACATTATAGTTGGAGTGAGGAGGATCGGAAGCATGCGCTGCAGGCGAGGTTGTTGGCGAGCGAGGAGGGGAAGGAGAGGGGATTTACGGAGGTAGAAGCACATAGGGTTGAGTAGGGATATGGGTTGAATGAGTTATGATGTTGATGGGTAGGGATGGGGTTTATGTGATGGGATGGGGTGGGTTTGGGGAGGGAGGGGTAGGGCCCGGCTGGGAGGGGGAGATTGTGATGATTTCCACTTGGAAAGTATGGTAATGTGTATTTAAGATCGGGTTGTTAGGAAGAGCAAGGAAGAAAACGGGAGAATGTACCGCGTTGTATGAAGTATGCGCATGGTTAATGAGATGAAGATGAAGATTAAGATGGAGGGCGTAAGGGTAAGGAAAGGAAAGGAAAGGAAAGCAAAGTTCCCCTCCGCCTTCGGCCCACCTCTTGCTTCTCTTCAACTCAACTCAACTTCCGTCAGCCACTGCCAGGCTTGGATCGCCCCCTGGACGCCCCCAAGACATTGCGCGTCACTTGTGTCCTGCCTGCTTCACCAATGTGGCGTTCAAGTCACCTCGGCGCTTTCCTTTCCCACTCTTTGAAAGGTTTCCCACCACAGTTGAGTTGAAATCCACCACGCGCGGATTGCGGTGACACCGCACGGCGGCAAGCAATGGATCGTCACAGAAAGCGTCCGTTCCCTCCGATTCCCCTCCTCGTCATGTCATCCACGCCACTAACTTTGGCCTTTCCATAGGCGATCTCCGTCTTCTCAATGAGAGAGCTTGGGCCGGCGAGAGTGGTAATTCTAACCCACCTCATCGATTATGACCCATCGCTCAGAGCTAACTAACTGCCACACCAGATGTCTTTCCGGTCAGCAAATCTCTGGATTCAGCCCTCAAGAAAAACACCGCCTTTATCAAGCGTCTCCGCACCGGAATCAACGCCGCTGCCCAACAAACCTTCTTGGCCGATATCCGCACGCTCTCGTTGCACAAATACCTGTCGGAGATCATCTCCGCCTGCTACGAAGGTCTCTGCAAGCTCAAGTCGCCCGGGGAAATCGCCACAGGGGTTGAGATTACAAGCGCTCTGCATCAGCGGTTCGGACCCGGTGAATTCACTCGTCAGATCGGATGGCTGCTGGGGCGGGGTCTGAGCACACCGGATAAGGGTCAGTTGAAGGCGCTCAGCCAGGAGGTGCGCGAGCGCGAGGAGAAGGAACGGTTGTCGCGTCATCGGGTGTTGTTGAGGGTTGTCACGGAGCTGTGGCTGGTGGGTGTTCTCAAGACGTTGGATGATATCGAGAAACCGGACGATGTTGGGGCAAAGGGCAAGGATGGTGTTGTGGGCTTTGGTGGCAAAGCGACCGACGGGCCTGTGAAAAGAGTTGCCCCGTCAGCTGGCAAAGATGGTGACAGAGACCCGGAGCCATTTCCCCTGGAAGTGTTGAAGGACCTCCTTGGGCACGATCGTGATCACTCCAACTTGCCACTCGCCGTTCTCTTCGTGAAGAGCTTTAGTTGGGATGTGCTGGGGGTGAAGATGGTCGAGGAGGGTAGGAAAACCGTGGAAGCTGATGGCGCTACAACCAGTACTCCGGCAGAGACGGCCAATGGTGGCGGTGAGGGTGTCGAACAGATGGCCGGCGCAGATAATGATCCCCCGCTCACTTCGGAAAAGGTTCAACTTCGGTTCAAGCATATCCTCAACCGGTATCTGGAGGATGTCAAGGCGCATGTTGTACGCGACCAGAGAGCGTTGGCCGCCCAGAGCCGCCGCAACGCCGAAGCATACGTGAAAAGCGGCGAAATCTTCGAAGACCGCCAGGCCAACTTTGAGAGACAGACCAAATCGCTGGAGAGGCTGGTTGGCAACACCCAGGTCTTGTGTGAGGTTCTGGGCGTGGAAATGCCGGCCTTGGCGGAGAAGGAGGCTGCCGATGCTGGAGCGGGCGGAGGTATCGGTCTGGTGAAGGCTAGCGAGTACTTGCGTGGTCAAGGTGAGGGCGCCGGCATCTGGGAGGACGAAGAGGAAAGGCGCTTCTACGAGAACCTGGTCGACCTCAAGGGTAAAGTGCCAGCGGTGCTGTTGGAGGATGGCAAGAAGAAAAAGAACGAGACCGATGAGGCTGGGAAGAAGAAAGCAGATGAAGGGGCCGATGCAGAAAAGTCGGAGCCGACTGGTCAAGCCCAACAATCCGAGGAAAAGACTGCCGACGCCGATGATCAGTCTATGGCTATCGCCAGCAAGACCGTCGGAGCTCAGGTGGACGCCCTTCTGGCAAAACTGCCCGACCTGCAGACCAAGGATCAGGTTGACCAGCTGGCGCTAGACTTTTGCTTCCTCAACTCCAAAGCATCCAGGAACAGGCTCATCAAGGCGGTTTCGGATGTTCCCAAAGGCCGTATCGACCTCCTGCCATTGTACTCGCGGCTGGTTGCAACCCTGGGACAGTATATGCCCGATATCCCCCAGGGCCTGACCACGTATCTCGACGAAGAATTCCGAAGTCTTCAGCGTCGCAAGTCGAAGGAATTCCTGGGTCAGGTCCGGATGAGCAATGTCCGGTATCTCGCCGAGCTGACCAAGTTCGGTGTGGTCCCGGAGCATATCATCTTCCATTGCTTCAAGGTTTCCCTGGACGACTTTTCTCGCATGAACATTGAAATCATTGGGCATCTCTTGGAGAACTGTGGTCGCTATTTGCTTCGGAACCCGGACACCTCTCCCAGAATGGCCTCTTTCTTGGAGACCCTCGGGCGGAAGAAGACCGTCCAGCATCTGGGTCAGCAAGAACGAATGATCATCGAGAATGCGGTCTACTACGTGGATCCGCCACCGCGACCTGCCATTCAGCAGAAAGAGCGCACGCCCATGGAGTCGTACATCCGACGACTGGTCTATTTGGACATGAACAAGCGCAACTACACCAAGATCCTCAAATCGATCCGAAAGCTTCACTGGGAGGAACAGGATGTGAGTACCGTATGGTTAAGGGTTAGAAGAGATGGCTAATTGGTTAGGTGGTCGACATCTTGGAGCGTGTCTTCAGCAAGCCGGTCAAGGTCAAGTATGGCAATATCCACCTTCTCGCCATCCTGGTCAGCGCCCTTTACAGATACCACCAGGATTTCGTCATTGGTGTTGTGGACAATATTCTCGAGCAGACCACACTGGGTCTAGAGCAGAACGATTTCAAGTTCAACCAGAAGCGTGTCGCCGAAGTCAAGTACCTCGGGGAGCTCTACAACTACAAGATGATTGATTCACCGGTGATCTTTGACACCTTGTATCGGATTGTTACTTTTGGTCATGGTGAGCCTGCCGATGCCCTGCCCTTGTGAACGATTATTAACGCTCGCAGAAAATGGCACGCCTATGCCCGGGAAGATCAATCCGCTCGATCTGCCAGATGACTTTTTCCGTGTCCGCTTGGTTTGCACTCTCCTCGACACGTGCGGCCACTGCTTCGATCGGGGCTCTGCGAAGAAGAAGCTTGATTTCTTTTTGACTTTCTTCCAGGTATGGTCTTCCTCCCCACCATAGAGCTACATCTAACTCGACCAGTACTATATGCATACGAAGGACCCCTTGCCTATGGACATCGACTTCCTTGTCCAAGACACCTTCTCGATGACTCGTTCCCAATGGAAGCTGGCAGCTGATCTGGCCGAGGCTACGCAGATCTTCAGTGACGCTGTGGCACAGAACTTCAAAACGCAAGATGCCGAGAGACCTGCCGAGCCCGACGAGGACGATGCTGAAAGCAGTTCGTCGGATGAAGGTCTGGAGGAAGATGCGATCCCTGAAGCGGAAGAAGATCAGGAATCTAGTGATGAGGAAGTAGGTTCCCTCAGGTCCGAAAGTAGTGTCGTTGCTGACAAGTTAGGTGTCCGGACCGAACGAGCAACATGGCGATAGTGAGTCTGAAGACGAAGAGATCTTTGTGACCCGACAAGAAGAGGAGCGCGACCCCGAGGCAGAAGCCGAGTTCGACCGCGAGTTTGAGAAGATGATGTCGGAGAGCATGGAATCCCGGAAATTCGAACGCAAGGGCGTGTTTGACATTCCTTTGCCGATGAAGCGGTCTGGCCGTGAGGCGTTGCTCGAGAACCCGCCCGCGGAGGCGCCTAAACCCATCACCAATACCATGGCTTTCTCTCTGATGACCAAGAAAGGAAACAAACAGCAGGTATGTATTCCCATTGTCACAGCAGAAGCATCACTGACCACGTAGACTCGTACCATCGACTTGCCCTCTGATTCCACGTTCGCAGTGGCCATGAGAAGCCAGCAGCAAGCGGACCGGGAAGAGCAGCAACGGATCAAAAACCTGGTGCTCAACTACGAGATGACCAATGAAACCGAAACCAACACCGAGGGTACCACCACCAATTCCGTTGCCGGAACCAAGCTAACCCAACCAGCCGCCGAGAAACGATCCCCCCATCGCGACACCAGAATGGACAAGTCGAGCGCGAACCGGACGGCTTTCCGATCCCGCAAACTCCAGCTAAGCGATGTGAACTGGTAGATGAGTCCTGGACACCCAACCTGGTCTCCGACCTAGCAACAAGTCCTCACGACTAAACTCACGCTCTTCCAACATCGGCGTCAGTCATCCCCAGCAGTGGAGTTTGATAGATACCTAGTCAGCTTGTCACAGCCACGGACCCCGGTGGGCAGTATCCTCCCTGAACCTGTCATCCACCCACCAACGTGCAGACAATCTGTCTATCAGTATCAGTGTCAGTATCACGGATCACCCGATAGATCGATGTTTGGTATTGCTATCGTCTGTGATGTGATGTGATATGAGATGAGTGGGCCAACCCAGATCATCTGTTCAACACAGTGATTTTGTGCGGTTTTCCCCAACCATACACACATGGTAAACAGGAGGTTCAATCCAACGGCCTTGGCATAGTCACGTCTCTCACTATCCATCCCCATGCTAATCTGGTTAGCAATCGAGGCATGGGTAGACGTGCTCCGCTATTGCATCATCATCATCTAGCTATCTCAATTCACATTCCCATGGACATAGAAAGAACATCATCTATCTATATATCTACTAAATACGAAATTGAACAATCGTGCTTACTTACCCTCACTTGCTCAAAAAAAAAAAAAAAAGAAAATAAAAGAGGAGAAAAAAAATGAAGGAAATAGGAAAAGAAAGATCTATCTATTGTCTATTGATTCTACTTCCTTTTAACTCGACTTCTGTCTTTCTTTCTTCCTCCTTTTTGACCGAGATGCTAAAACTAAACAGAACTAAACAGACGGAAAGAAAATAAACGGGAAAGAAAGGAAAGGAAAAGAAGGATAGAAGTACAGTGAACTTTACTTAGATACAGAAACGGGAGAGAGGAAAAGAGAAGAAAAGATGGGGGAAGGGGATTTGATGAGACGAGATGGAAATGGAGATTATATGGAGATGAAAGCCAGAGGTGGAACTGGAGCTGGAATAGAGGAGCAAGCAGTGAAGGTAAATTCAGTTTCCAAAAAAAAATTAAGAAAAGCGGAAGCGAAAGAACCCAAGAACGGAGTAGAGTAGAAGAAGAAAGGGAGAGAGGTGTTGTTGTAGGACGGTATAGGGTATGGGTATAGGGTATGATATAATATGAGAATTTGAAAGACCAAATCAAATCATGCATATAGTAATACACAGCCCGATCTTACATCCGGACGGCTCCCCTTCTCTTCCCTCTTCTCTTCTCTGCTAATCACATGTTCTTGATTGATCCAAAAGCTTCTCGCCAATCCTGTATGAGGTATCTATGCTTCTCCGGGTACCCGAGCGGCGGGCCTATTTCTCGGCATCATGCGCAGCCTTAGGGACCAAGGCCTCGCTCTCAGCCAGCTCACCCTTCTCGGCGGGTTCCTGTTTCGTCTGGGCGACGATCTCCTGTGCCTGGGCGCGCTTCTCCTCGGGCAGGGAGGCGGCGTCGATCTGAGCGGCCGTCACGGGCTGCTCGTCGGCAGTCTCCGGAGCAGCGGGAGCGGCCTCGTCGTCTTCGAGCTCGGCACCGTATACTTCGGGATGTTGTCTGAAGCAGTTTTGCATGCCCCTGTTGGTTTTTTTTTCGCATTAGTAATGTGTTCCACAAGTTATGTTTCTGGCAGTGAAGTATGATGGAAGAGGCAAACGTACTGGAACTTGTCAATGCAGTCAATACCCTTCGGCTCCTCGGACGAGTACACGAAGCAGCTGAACGCGGCCTTGAACTCCTCGCCACAAGGACCGTGGGCCATACCACCCAGACAAGGGCAGTCCCAGTTGATCTCGCCGGTCTCCGGGTTAAAGGCACCTTCCTGGCCGGCTTCGGCCTCGAGCTCCTCGGGGGACATCAGCGAGGCGTCGGAGGGGGGTAGCGCATCATCTTGAGGGGCGGCGGGGGCGGGGGCAGGCGTGGGAGCCTTCTTCTGTTCACGGATCTTGGGCTTGACGGAGTCGAGGGTGAGGGTGGTGTCTTGTTCGCCGGAGTCGGAGTTGGCTTGCGAGAGGAGGGAGACTGGGATGTCTGTCGTTAGTGGGTTTTCTCCAGCGCAGTGTGTGTGTGGAGGTGATGGGGAGGGAAATTTCCAAGCGGTGGGTGTAGGGAACGTACACGACGGGGTCTGAGCAAAGATTGGGCTCGTGTTATAGTAGTAGATGGCGCCAATGGCCAGACCCAACCGGGCAGCGGTGTTCTTCCAACTCCTCGGCTTGGAGTCTGCGGGTGCGGTGCTTATCAATCGTCTGCTGGCCGGGCCACGGACTGCGACGGCTGGCGCGCGGAGAAGGGCTCTGGGGGCGGAACGAAACATGGCGGGCGAAGCGAGTGGGGAGATGAATGGAGAGGAGACCAGCGAGGAGGGGGGATCACCGCGAGGGGAGCGTCATGAATTGGACGGAGAAAGTTGGATGGAAATGCGGAAGCAAAGCAAGCAAAGCAGGCAAACCAACCAACCAACCAACCGGCCAGCCGGCCATCTTGGCGTGTCATGCCTCAGGCATATACTTACCCGATTGGGACGCAGCGCTGGTCACGCCGGCATTGACCAATCAAACTGCCGCGCGATACGCTGTTGGTGCTTCCAGCTCTCTCCTCCGCATTAGATCCTCCTTCTCCCCCTCCTAGTCTCTCTGGTCGTGTGTCGCCCTCTTCGCCGCTGAAAAAAAAATGTAAAAAGGGAGACCCCGCCCGGGTCTCTGCTCTATCGGAGTTTGTGCTCGACACCCTCGACCCAAGCCGCAGTCCTTCCTCCGCACGCCGTACATACATCATAGTACTGGAGATACATACTAGTTCTGGAGAAGTCCACCGTCTAAGATGCCTCCTTGTGAGTCCCTACGATTACAGACTGCTCCGAAGCGGTCGATCCCTACACCATTCTGACTCTTCTAGCATTCCGCTTGTCCAGGACCCGGTTCTCGCTGGAAACCATCCTCCTCGTGTTTGGGTTCTGCAGGCCGATCGAGCAGTGTCTGTTTCTGTTTGCTGCACCAGAGCTCATCAACGTGCTGCTCTCGAAACACCTCACCACCCAAGAGGAGAATGGTGACACCGTCCTGCACCTCATGGCCAAGGATCAGGACCAGGGACGGTCACGACTGATCGCCCGAGCCCTGTTTTCCAGGAAAGACATCGACGTGAACGTGCAGAACAACAACGGGAAGATTCCCCTGGTGTGTGCAGCACAGCGGGGGAACCACTGGTTGGTCAAGCTGCTGCTGGAGCGGGGCGATTTCAACTGGGCCATGTTGGACGCCTTTTCCTTCACCCCGCTGGTGTGGGCAGCCAAGAAACAGGACAAGTCGTTGGTGAAAGCCCTACTGTCCAACGGGAACATCCGCCCGAATGAGTTTGACATTTTCCGACGAACGGCGCTGTCGTATGCGGCCGAGTATCGGAATGAGGGCATTGTGCGGCTGTTACTCCAAGATCAGGCTGTAGATGCCGAATGGAGTGACGAGACCGCCCGCTCCCCGTTGTCCTATGCAGCTGAGTCCGGCGGTGACAGGATCGTCGAGCTTCTGCTGGACCGCGAGGAGGTCAACGCGCACTCGGTGGATTCGTATATGAAGACGCCGTTTGGCTATGCGGCGGAGTACAACCACATTGGTATCATGTTGATTCTGAGAGAGTGCGAGTATTAGGTTTTGTGCAGACACGCAGCGTCCGGGTGCTGTTCTTGGATTTATGTGCCCGAGATGACTTTATCTCAGCGGTATTGCCAGCAGATGTATGCAGCTCTACTTGCCTTACTGTGTAGTTAATGCTATTTTCACGCAGTCCTATACCTTGATCCACTGTAAGACAATCAGCCAGCCTGAGCTTCGCCTCGCTGATCTTCGAACACGAGCCAGCCATAAGCGGCAGAAACGCCACCAATGCATTCTCCGTGGACAGGCAACAGTGGTAGAAGCACCACATTAAGCGATGTGACGAGAATATCGGGATATGTCTCGGTCCCGATTGGTCGTTCGGAGAATGGCGCTAAACCCGAAATGGTCATTCATCGCGATGTCTCCACCCGCCTGAGATGATGGCGATGCATAGGAACCATGAGAAGGTTTTGCGCAGGCGGAAGAAAGGAGAGATCTGAAGATGTCCGTACTTATAGCCAGCCGGCTGGCTCTTGCTCTTTCTCACATCTTTGTCCAGTCGTTGACTCAAGCCTTCAATCCAGCGCATTAGTTGTGTTCCAACATGGCAGACAGTTCTGTTTATACTATCCCTCGCGAGAAGCGCTACATCGCTATCGCTGAGATCATCATATTCTCGATCATCCAACTTGTCCAGTTTTTCATGAAATTCTCGCAAGAATGGCGGTACTGGCACCACAACAAACGCAAGAGCTATGCTCGTTGTTTCCTGTACTCCTGGTGTGGATTGCTAGGCATTTTGTCACAGCGTATGTATGAAGATCCCGTCACGAGCATGACTGACAGCCACAGTTCGGATTGCCGGGTCGGCTATAGTTGTCGCCAACTCCAAGTCAGACCAGTCGTTGCTAATCGCAGCAACCGTCTTACAAAGCGTTGGCCTTTCGCCGCTTTTGTTCGAAGTGAGCCTCGTGCTTTTGCGAAGGTATGTGAGTGGACCCAGAAATAGGATAAAGCTGATAAGTTGTAGTGGACAGTCTGGTCGAACGGGTCCTGGAAACTCCCGGTATCCCAAGCACATCCGTTTTCTGCTCCACGGCTTTCGCCTTCCGGTCATCGTATCTATACTTCTGGTTGTAGTGGGTGGATGTATCGATATTCGTGCCTGCGCAGATGCAGGAGCTGCCGTCTTCATCGTCACGTTCGTTTTCGTATGCGGACTCATTGGCTGGCTAGCAGTGAAATATCGTGCTGTACTCCCGACTGCCGGATACCATTGTGTGCTGATTGTGTTGACGGCCCTTCCTTTCTTGGCAGTTAGGGTTGCTTACTTTCTGCTGGGCGAGTACGGCTCGCAAAAGTTCAGCCCTGTCACGGGCAGCGGGGGTATCATGGTTGGAATGAGCCTGGTCATGGAGATATTCATTGTCATCATCCTGTTGCTGGCTCGCGCGGTGGCAGAACCGTTTTTACCTGCGAGCATGGAGACCGAACCAGTGGCCTGAGACAGCAATAAAGCTGAACAATCACACAAAATTCTGTGGGTGTGCTGCAGCATAAAATTTTGAAAGTCTTTGCAAACAACCTTCAATCCAAAGCTTTGTTGTAGCATCCGGAACTTCGTAGGCCACCCTCAAGGCAAAGGCCATTCGATAGGGACCGAGAAGCCCCCGGGCATTGAATTCAACCGATTTGCAGATCTGGTCGCGGAAGTAGACAATCATAGCCTCGTGCTCGCCAGGGTAGCCGCAAACCCTCAGTATCTCGTACAAGATGAGCATGTAGGAGTAGTAGCTGCAGAAAAACGTCGCCACATTCTCGTCCGAATACCACAGGACGACAGGATAGAGACTGTCACCGGACGGCGAAAGAACCTCATAAGGAACAGGCACAATGTCAGAAAATTGATCATACCATGCAAGAAGCTTGCCCTGCATGTCGAGTGTTTGGGCCAGGAGATTGGACACTCGTGCGGTCGTGCTCGGGCTGCTATGGTCTGCCTCTTTGAGATCGTAGAGTTCATGTATCAGACTTGGCGCAAAGGTAAAGTAGGCAAAAAACTGCTCCACCAGACCGTCAACTTCCGCCGGGAAGCCCATGAACTGCTGCTCCATCACCGAATGCCATTCACTCGAGGCTAAGAAGCAGCTTTGGCCGGAAAAGAGAGAGTGCATGACCATCATTCCGCGAGAGGCTTTGAGCAAAGCTTGATCAAAGGCATTCTGGTAGCAGCGTGGCCCTCGAATCTGCACCAGCTGGCTCAATGCCTGGGCATGTTTCATCCAGGCATCTGCTTCATGGGTGTTTGTGAATAGCTAGTCGTGTGAGATATGCCTGGCCTATGCAGATCAAGACTCACCTCATATAGACAGAGTAGTAGGACTGCGCAAAACACTTCGGACGATAGACACTCATGGGAATCGTCCAGTGCGGCCCGTAGTCTGTACAATGCCTGCCCATACGCAGACTTGGCATACTGCACTGCCGCCATGTTATCACCCATCCTGCCAATGTGATGCGCTGCAAACGATTGGATCGTCAGGTCCAGCGTTCTATTCCGCCCATAGACGGCGGGAAGGAACCTGAACCAGCGCGAGATGACATGCGACGATGTGGCTGGAAACGGCCTGGAGAGCTCGAGAACCAGTGTGTCAAGACTTTGCATGACATTGAGATGGGCGCAATTCACCGACGGTCGCCAGGTCACTGCTTCGACCGCCAAAGCATCCCCATCAGCGGTACCTCGGGCACCCCCGAGACTCTTCTCGCTCAATTCCGAATTGCTCGACTGCAGACGCCGAGAGCGAAACGGCTTCCCTGCGACAAACTTGAAGCCCCGGTCGTAGCCAGGACAGGGTTTCCCGTAGGTGTCGCATCTCCGACATCCAGGGACTCTCTCATCACACTGTGACTGACATCAGCAGCAGCTCAGCCCGCAGAATGACAAGACCGACCTTGACTCGACGCTGCACACAGCGCACGCAGCCCTTGCTCCGAGCGACCATCAGGAGCGATGAGTTGCGCCGTCATGGATGGCGAGGTTGAATACGAAGCCGGAGAACCAATGGACGAGCCGGGCGGATTTAGTCAGCGTCGCCTGGGTTAATTCTCCAGTGAGGGGCATCGATCGCGTGCCGATTATCATCATATCCTATCATCGCTACGATAGTCTCAGAATTGAGGCCATCGCATTTCCCCCGAGCTCCGTCGCAGGAAGCAAAAATTTGACCGGGTTGAAATCGGCTCCGAGCAGCGCAACCCACGTGCCCCTCCAGGCTATCTAATCAAGAACCATTTCCCCTCCATTTATCAATCCCCTGCATATTAACCCCCCTACCCTTAAGACGCCCATCTCCTCGGCCAAGACCACCACCACCATCATTATGGAATGGGACCCAACGCAATTCTTCCGCGACGAGAGCGACAGTCCTCCCGCGCCATTCGCCCTGCTCATTCTCAACCATCCAATCAACGAGAAAGCCTATGATGTTTTACAAAAGCATGGTATGATCCCCACTATACCCTCAATCCCTTATCCATACCCATACCCATCAAAACACAACTAATCCGCACACAGCCTTGATAACCGTCTGCGCCGACGGCGGCGCAAACTACTTTTATGAGATGATGAAAGCTCGAGGGAGAGAGAATCTCGATGTATGCATCCCCTGCCCTCCCTGCCTATCTTAGGACATGCATAATATCACTCCAATCCGGAGTATCCGCAACCCCCCAAACGCACCACACCACACCACACCACAAGCAAGCTATCTAACAAAAAACGCAGCACCCCAACATCATAACCGGTGACCTGGATTCCATCCGCCCGGCCGTCCGAAACCACTACGAATCCCACGGCGTGAACATCATCTTCTATCGAGACGACTACTGCACCGACTTTACCAAAGCCTTACGGTATATCCGTGCCCACCAGGATGAGATCTTACCTCCCACCTCCACCACCACTACCAAACCTCAAGACCTCACAATCCTAATCCTCGGCGGTCTCGGCGGCCGCGTCGACCAAGCCCTCTCCCAAATCCACCATTTATATTCCCACTCCACCCACCCTAACCAAAACCAACCCCAAGACGAAACTCAAAACAAAACAGGAAATTTATACCTCATCTCCGAAGAAAGCATAACGTTTATTCTTCACCCAGGGAAAAATACCATCCGCACGCCGAGGGCGAGACGGATCCCCCCTCCTCCTCCCTCATCCCCTCCCTCATCCCCATCCTTATCTACTAACCCTACCCCCAACGACACCAATAACCAACAAGAAAAAGAATGGGACAAGGATGAAGAAGAAGAGGAGACCTACCTCCTCGAAGAAAACGTGGGAATCATCCCCCTGCACGGAATGGAACGCATCACGACAAAAGGATTCCAATGGGATGTGGAGGAGTGGGAGACGGTGATGGGGGGCCAGTTGAGTACGAGTAATCATATTCGGGCGGAGGAGGTGGAGGTGGTTTCTGGGGGGCCGGTATTGATGACCTTGGAGTTGGCGGGGAGGTTTAAGAGGGTTTTAGCTTGATCTTACTTAGTATTTGGTTCATGTATTCATTAGGGGGAAGAGGTGGGGGGGGGTATATAAATTGTATAGACATATATAGATAGGTTAACGTATGGCATCATTCATTCCTAACATACCTAGACTAAATAGCTAGAGAAAGATAAAAGCAAATCACTCAAGCGCCACCCATCCGAAGCAAAGCAAAGCAGTAATCACATGGTCAATATCTCCAATCCCGCTATACGCCTGTCGACCCGAAACGAAAGACAAGGTACCCCGAAGCACCAGAACCAATCCTATCCAGAGTCGCCTCCATTTCTAGATCATCCTTCTGTACTCTCCCGATTCTCTTTTCACGGCGGTAGACAGCGAACGAATGCAGCTCGACGAACCAAACCAACCAACCAATTCAAACGAGAATACCAACAAGGCTGCACGCAGCTCACTTGCGCAAAATAGCCTCATACAGAGTCCCAATCACCCCGATCGTGCAGCCCGCCACCGCGCCGTAAACCCCTCCCGCAAGAGATGCCTCCAACCGTTCAATGGTCAACCCCTGGTAAAGGCCCCAGAAAGAGAACTGTTCCACGTAGACGATATACGCAATCACTGCCTTGGCAATGTAAAAGCTCAGAGGATCAAAACTGGTGTGCGCAAAGGGACTGCGACGCGTCGGACTGGCGGGCTGCGCCGCCTGCAGGCTGATGTTGAAAAAGTACGCGGTGGTCAGTGGCAGCACCACACTGGTCAGCAGCCACAGAGTCACCGTCGCCCAGAAATAACCTTCGACTAACACGAAGAGGTCGGGAATCCAGACCTGGTAGTCGGCCATCTGGAGCGACGGGGGGATCTTCAACG
Organism: Aspergillus sclerotiicarbonarius CBS 121057; assembly: GCA_003184635.1. NCBI lineage: Eukaryota > Fungi > Ascomycota > Eurotiomycetes > Eurotiales > Aspergillaceae > Aspergillus > Aspergillus sclerotiicarbonarius. The sequence continues at coordinate 47,446 of KZ826419.1, forward strand.
TGGCCACATAATACCAAGGGACCACTGTCTGGAAGAGGCCAATCGATTCCAGTGCTAAGAGCAAGGCCCCGAAAGCCTTGACGCTGCTGAGGTTGGAGCGGAGCGAATCGGTCCGCTCCTGGACTCCGGTCCCGGACCAGGTGTCGCTAAGGAACTTGCCCCACGCGGCTGTTTGACGATCAATCGCATCGGTGACGACAGCCGGGGAAGGTGGTAGCTCTTGGGCCAGCGATGCGATCGCTGGCGGTTGGATGCTCACCAATGTCTGCCCGGGGGTCTGGGGCAGTTCGGATTCCTCCCTGCAGTGCGCATGTCAGCAAAGAGCAGTACCAGACGCGATCAAAGTGGGACATCATACGATGGCGTACGCTCCTCCAACTTGGCCTTGGTGGTCCTCCGGCGCACGGATCTGGGTGCTTCAGAGGGCGACGGGGACGCTTCCACCTTAGGGACTCTCTTGATCGGCGAGTATTTGCGCGGGGATTGCAACAGCCGCCGGTAGTATTCTTCCAGGCGCGTATCGTTGTTGAAAATCGACTGGTTGGCTTGGAGGTGCTGATCTAGGGCGGCGGCGAGGTCGGGTTTGGTGTAGTCGCCGTAGCTGTCGGTTGTTAGGGACAGTGCGCGCAGTGCATGCAGTGCATGACTTGAGGAGGGTCTTACTTCTGAAGGTCGGTGATTTCAGCCCATTCCGCCAGTTGGGGCTTGCGTAGTTTCTGCAAATAAGATAATCCGTTCGACATGATGATGCGCGCGGCTACGGATCCACGTAGACCATGCGACAAGGGGACAGGCCGGGGGGTAATAATAGATGAGGAGGGGAAGAGATGGGGGGAGGTAAACAAACAAGACAACGAAGAGGTATATGGAGAGGAGCAGAACGGCGAGTCGCGAGGCTACCGGTGGAGGCCGTTGAGGTCACGGCGAGGGGGCCAATCCAGGCGGCGGAGGGGCTGACCGCATCCGGCTTTGTTTACAATAACATCGCCGCTAGCCCGCTTGGGTTGCTTTCTTTGTCGCCCACCGCCTAGGCCTGTTTGGGTTAGTGTCCGTTCCCCGCTGGATACATTACGGAGTACGGAGTACGGAGTAGATTAGACGTGACTAGCACTCTACCCGAGGCATTTCATGGGCAATCTACATGGTATCGAACCTTACGGTAAATATGCTCCTCCGGAGTCAACAAATTAAAGCAGCAGTTGGTTTTTGATGTACATAATCATCGCATCGGTGTACAGTTTGCTGGTCGGCACAGTATGACCGCCCGGGTGAATGAGCACTTTCTCCTCTTCAGTACCCGTGGTCGCATCAATCAGCGTGCGACTCCTTTTGTCGTAGACAATCTGATCGAATTGTCCATTCACATGAAGCATTGGCGCCGAAATCTTGGGCGAATAAAAGGCTTTGTATCGGGGGCTTAATCCCGCGAAACCACAACAACTGATCGAAAACTTGATAGGATCGATCCCCTTGAACGAATCTGGGAACGCAATCCCTCCACTTTCGATGGCAGTCTGCTCGAAGATACTCTGCCTGCCCGGCTCAAGCAAACTCGTGATGAGTCCAGTCAAAAACCCTCCCTGGGAAAATCCAATGACGCCGGCAAAGGGACCCTGAGAGCGCATGGTATCACCAAGCCTTTGCAATCCATCGAGCAACCCGGGAAACTCCTCGTCGTCGTCAACCTTGTAGAACCATCCGAATCCTGGATCGGTCCCGGGGATATAGCGTGCCCAGTCGGTTGGCCGAAGTCTCCAGGTGCCGTCCGGGTATACAAGCTCCGCACCCCCGGGGTAGTCGGGATGAAAGCCAGGGGCAGGCGCAGCTGGAAATGCTTCCATGAGGGCGTTCTCTAGGCCACGCACATCTGCGCGAAAAGTCTCTCCGGTTTCGGTGTAGCCTATCAAGGTATTAATCATTAGTGGTCAGGAACTTGGTGTTGGCGGTTATTTGGTACCATGAATCATAAGGATCTTTAGCTTGGACATCGTCGCTCTTGTTATTGCAGGTTGTTTCAAGGACAGCTTAATCGAGTCGAAGAGGTACTGAATGGTCTCAATCTTGATTTGAGCATTCAAATCAATGATGATATCGCCATCCGAGGCATTCAGCTTATGTATGATTGCCCGGAATTTGCGGGACGGTCAATATCTCAAGAATACACCGAGCCGGCAATTTGATAAGATTGCTCATGGTGACCAATTGATATCTGGGACAAGATAATATCCTACACAGATAAATTATTCTCCAGTGTCAAGCCAGAGGATTGACTGCTTATCTCAATAACACCTTCTAAGCTTACCTGGTAGATAAGCGAATGGGAGGAGATATGGCTAGTGCTATTTGCCATATCGCTCGGAGATTACTCCGCAGAGCGCTGCAGATCAGAGATAGCATGCAATTTCATGGCCGATGGTGCAACGTCTGCGCCAAGAAACACTAACACCAAATGATTGCGTATACCAATCAGTAGAAGTGGTGTAGGGCGTAGGGCTTAGTACATTCCTAATTGAATGCCCCCCTTTCCGACCGTCATGCGCTGGGGTTCTTTTCGTCATTGTCAAGACTTTGTGCCGGATTTTGAGCTTGAATCCAGATGTGAACCTCAATAATATGGCTCGAAATTTGACCTAGAGTTGTCTCTTCTGGTGGCCGGGGGGTGCAGTGGTCAGATATCATCCCGGTTGGCACCATCCCTGTCCATAATAAAGGGCTGTAGACCCGAATACTAGGAACAGGAAGATAAGATAATCGCGAGCTGCGATAAGCAATTCTTGACCATGTGCTATTCCCTCGTCATGATAAGGCTGTATTGATTCGATTATAAGTCTCGGCAATACGAAAGAGAATCGATGTTCTTACCCCTGCGACTGAAGCCTGTCATCCACCCCGGCCTGAAGTCACGATGGACAAAATATCGGAAAAGCTCCCCGAAAATGAAACCATTCCTGCAGAAGATGATATTGAGCTAGGAAGCTCGCAACGGGCTCTGCATCGGGATTTGAGAAGTCGCCACATGCAGATGATTGCCTTGGGTATAGATTGACCACGCACCTTTCTGATGGAAACAGCTGACAACCACAGCCCAGGCGGAGCTATTGGCTCAGGCTATTTCGTGAGTGTGGGTGGCGCTCTAGAAAGTGGTGGACCTGCCAGCGTGGTGAGATGTGAATGGTTACTCGAGCACGAATGATTCCGCTGACACAACCCCAGCTCATCTGTTTTCTGATCATTGGTATAATGATCATGTGTATGATTCAAGCTCTGGCCGAGTTGGCTGTTCTGTATCCCATCAATGGATCGTTCTTTGTGTACAGTTGTCGGTTTTTGGATCCCTCGTGGTAAGGAATCAGTTCCAAATGGGTTCATCGGCTGTCTCGAATGCTAAAACCCATACTTTTGTCTGCAGGGGATTCGCCATGGGCTGGGACTACGCAATCAGCTGGCTCACGACGCTGCCATTTGAATTGACCGCGGCGGGACTGACCCTCAATTTCTGGAATTCGAATCTGAATAACGGGATATGGGTCACGATATTCCTCGTCGTCATTTGCTCGATCCAATATTTCGGAGTCCGTGGATTTGGAGAAGTGGAATCCCTCCTCTCTGTGATCAAGATTGTTGCCATTCTCGGGTTTATGATTCTGGGAATCGTCATCGATTGCGGTGGTGTCCCGACGGATGACCGCGGGTACATTGGATTCGAGTATTGGAAGAACCCGGGGGCTTTCCGCAATGGCTTTCCGGGATTCTGTTCGGTGTTTGTCACCGCCGCATTCGCATATGGCGGAGCTGAATTCATTGGGCTTGCAGCAGCAGAAACAGCCAATCCTCGACAAGAACTGCCTCGAGCTGCCAAACAAGTCTTTGGGCGAATTGCATTCTTTTACCTCGTCGGACTGCTGATCCTCGGCATAATTGTCCCCTCCGATTCACCAAATCTGCTCAATGCTTCCACGAGCGCCACCAAAGATTCTCCGTTCGTCTTGGCCATTAGGTTGGCCGGGATTCCTGTACTTCCCTCGATATTTAACGCCGTTATCACCGTATCCGTCTTCAGTGTTGCCAACTCCTGCACGTTTGGCTCCACTCGCACCATGCAGGCGTTGGCCTTGCACGGGATGGCTCCGCAGTTCCTTCAGTATATCGATAAACAAGGCCGTCCGCTCGTATGCATTGCTATTCAGATTGCCTTTGGGCTGATCGCCTATATAACCGAGGCGTCATCTTCAGAAGCCATCTTTGACTGGCTGCTTGCCTTGTCAGGTCTATCAGCATTCTTCACATGGGGCAGTATCTGTGCTGCCCACCTTCGGTTTCGCCGGGCATGGAGAATCCAGGGCCACTCCGAGTCCGAGATACCCTATCGCGCCGTGTTCGGTATCTGGGGCAGCTGGGTTGGCCTTGTGCTTTGCGTATTATGCATTATTGCTACCTTTTATACCTCGGTTTGGCCAGATGGGTCCCTTGGCACCGCGTACAACTTTTTCTTGAATTTCTTGGCGGCTCCGATTGTTCTTTTTCTGTACCTTTTCTGGAAACTGTGGACTAGAGACCGGACTTGGTTTGTGCGCAGCCATGAGATGGATCTGACAACGGGTCTTCATTCCATAGATGCTTTCCCGACTGAGGAAACGCATGAGCGGACATGGATGAGAGGAATTGTGGGTCTTTTCAGCGCTTTGTTTTAGGTCGTTGGATGCTTAACCAATGTCTTTGCAATTATCACTTTGTGTGATTGAGGAAAAGGACGGCGTAATCTGAATTGCCTCGCAGCGGTACATTCTAAACTGGGGTACTCTGTTGCCTATTCGAGTTACTTGCCCCCTCGATTCTTCGTTCTGGTTACACTGCAGTTGAAACATTAGACTAGTTAGATGCATGCAGAGAACGCATCTATCGACCACGACCAGAATGGCTTGGTATTGCTGTGTCATTCGGTCTTATCGAGTGAGTGCTTAGCGGGACGACGAAGAGAATCAGGTTTCCAACTGTCACTAGATAGCCGGTTTAATTTCCTTGCGAGGGTAGGGAAGTAGCATTCCGCTAGCATATCACTGTAATTTTTAGTTGTGTTCTATATTGCGCTGCACGGTCGACTTTTCCTATACACGCAGCGCCCGCGTTGCTTCATATTCACTGCGAGATTTGGGATACGGCGTTCTGGCTTCATATTCTTGCTTCGACGGAGAAGCGCCTACATAGCTAGCAACACACTTAGCGGGCTCCATTAGGCTAATAGAATTTGACTTGACTTGACTTGACATTACCCTGCTTGAATCAAGGTAAAGCAATGTGTAGCGATGGTCCCGCGCATACTTCCTTGCCTACGGCGAGGCGAGGCGAGGCAGGCCCTTTTGGGATGTCACAGGGTATAGGGTATAGGGTCCACCGTCCTCCATTTTCTCGCTCGCTCGCCTTTCAGCTTTCCACCTCTCCTCTCCTCCCCTCCTCGTCATCCTCATCCTCATAATACCAACCACCACCACCACCACACCAAGCTTCCTGTCTCCTTGCCTACATATCTGCCTGTTTGCCTGCTTGCCTGCCTACATCCCCCCCTCCCTCAACCATGGCTTGTAAGTATTCACATGGTGGACTTCGATGTCAGAGCTAGCAGCAGTACTGATCTTCGGATCTGCTCTCTAGCGAAGAAGAAGGTGAGTTTTCCTCTATTCTACTCTTTTTCTATTATTTCCTCACCTCATACGTTGTTTCTTTGCTCTATCTTACGGAGATTCTAAACTTCCTCTCTCTCTCTCTCTCTCTCTCTCTCTCTCTCTCGATCATGGATGATCTAGTGCGTGCTGTTTCGTTTCCTGGTGGCACATGCGTCTTACCATGATTCTTTGTCCGTTGAACATGATGGAAACATAGACTAATAGTTGAGCAAACAGTCAGTCGCCGCCGCCCCTTCGGGGGTGAAGAAGAGGTCACAGAAGCAGAAGAAGACCAAGGTAAGACAATAATCATCAGCAGGAGTACATCTAGCTGATTATTACTGACAGACTGCCGCCCCCGCCCCCGCCCCCGCCCCCGCCCCCGCTGTGCGGCCTCCCCCTCCCTCCCGAGCTGAACTCGCGGCGGCCGAAGGCCAAAAAGTAAGACTTTCCTTATCTCGGTATGGAAGGGATGCTAACCATGTTATATATGGCAAATAAACTTTGGGAGGCGGGCGTGAGTGTGCCCGAGGGGCTCCTGCCTGCCCCTCGGGTCCTCACGCCCGGCCAGTTACTACGGCGTCAGGAGTTGAAGACTGAAGTCGAGACTAAAAAGCAAGCGGAGAGACGTCTACGTGAGGAGAAGAAAGCTATTAAAGAGCAGCTTAATGCAGTGTGCACTGCACACCAGGCATCTGTTTTATCTCTCCAGAAGAGCATTCGTGAACTAAAGACTCTTTCTTAAGAGTATTGTCTGTTGTCTGTCCTGTCTGTGATTTTTATCCTTTGTTTGATGTTTGCTTATTTTTTATTTGCTTAATTATGTCTATTAAATTGTTTTATATGGACATGTTGCTGCTGTTCTAAAACGGTAAAAGCTCAACTCTTTCGTAGACTGTAAAAGACTTGGATATCTTCACAGAATTAAACAACTAGCTAGTTACTGCGAGTCTATCCTTTCTCCTTCCTTTTGCCGTTCCTCAGCCTCTCTCATTCCTGCGACCAACCTGCGTGTTGCCATTCTGATGTGCTTGCGTTCCCCGGTGACTCAATCGGGGGGGGGGTGAGGCCTCTATCTACCCATCGTCTTCTGCGTCTATCCCCAGGGCCCTTAGGCCTAGATGTTTCGTTGCTAGGATCGGGGTCCAGTTTGGGATCTAGATCCACCTGGCTGAACTGCCCAAGCAAGCCTGTTTGCAGCATGAATTCGGTGACGTAGTGGATTGCCTGGAAATATCCAAGTCTTTTACAGTCTACGAAGAAAGAGTTGGGCTTTGAATGTTTTAGAATAGCGGCAAAATGTCCATATAAAACAATTTAGTGGACATAATTAAAATAAAATAAAATAAAAATTAAAAAATAAACAAACAAACATCAAACAAAGGATAAAAAAATCACAGACAGGATAGTCGACAGACAATACTCTTAAGAAAGAGTCTTTCGTTCCCGGATGCTCTCCTGGAGATGATGATAATAATAATAATAATAAATTCTATTATAATCTACTAAAGCCTCCCTAATTGTTCGAATAGCTATGTAGACTTCAAGTCAACTAGAAATTAGAATACAGGCGGTACCTTTATTATATGGGTAACCATAGCATAATTCTATCTTTATGCCAGCCAGGGTGATTGATGACCACTACACCACCCGACCACCCCTGGAGAGACATAACAGACGTCTTGTGTGCAGAGCACACCGCATCAAGCTGCTTTCTAACAGCTTTCTTCTCCATTTGTAAAAATCTCTCAGTCTGTTTTTTATCCTGGATTTCAGTGACTAGTTCCCGACGCTGCCTTGACTGGGCCAGGCGTGATGGCCCGAGGGGCATAGAGGATCCCCTCGGGGACCATCACGCCCGCCGTAGATAAAATATATAAAATCTATAAGTATGTAGGTTAGTTATTGAAATCACTTATACCAAGAGAGATAGAGATAGAGATAGAATGAGAAGGAAGTACTTACTTTCTGCCGTTCAGTAGCGGCCACGAAAGGCAAGGCAAAATAAAAAACAAATGCCATAAGTTTTGTTATGAAGCATAGTTCCTCGGCCGGTTCTCGGCAAACTGGTATAGGGTTAGCATCGGATACTTGCATAAATTGATAGATACTAGAGTGGGCGTGTCAAAGACAGAATATCAAGGCAGGAAAAGATGCTGCATAGCCGTTGCAGGACCTTGGTAGGCCATACAGAAATACATCACCACAACACCAGGTACCAATTGCAGACATGACACGAGAAGAAAGTACTTACCGACCATCGACCACTCTATGGTGGCGAGTGCAGCGACGGAGGCATAAAAAACAAATGCCTAAAGCTTTTTATAGAATATAATTTATCGTAGATTAGATATCTATAACTAGGTTAGTATCCACGCATCTTGGATAAAACGAGCATAGGGGTACGATTCTGGTTCGGCGTCCAGACAGATACCCAGACTGGATGTATCAAAGAAAGAAACAACAAGAGGAAAAGTTCTATAAGTGTCACAGGACCGGAGCTTGACAGGCCAGGGCACACATAGAAGAACATACATCCCCATCACAGATACTACCATATTGCTGGGTAACCATTGCAGATATTATATGAGAAGGAACTTACCTTTGACCTTTCCATATGGGCAACGGAGGTCCCGGAGGCTTGGCGAGGGGAGGGACATAGGCCGAATTCTGTCAATAATAATTAGCTAGACGTACTCCTGCTCATGGCTATTGTCTTACCTTTGACTTTTTGCTGTTTTGCTTGACCCCCGAAGGGGTGCCCGAGTAAATATAATTAAAAGAGAAGATTTAAAAAAAAAAAGGAAATCTGTCTGGCTTACGAGACTTGTGGGATGAGAAGAGGAAGAGGTTCAAATGAAGGATGAGAGAAAAGATGATCGTATTTATAGTCATTATGGCTGGTCAGAGATTCAATCTCAATGGTATTGACAGCAGTAAGGTGATGAGGTTGATTCAATTAGGCAGTGACTGCATGGGATCACTGCTGACAGCATCACTAGGAATCGGGGTGAATCTAGGGCTACGATGCTTAGGGCTGATGAATAGACTACGAGGGCTGAATGAGACTACAATGAATTAATCAAAGGCGCAATCATGCATACATGATATTACCGGCCAAGTCTATTTCCAGATCCAACCGTATATACAAACGTATCATCAACGGATCAGATATTCGTATGAGCATAAACTGTACAACCGACCATGGTCGGGACATAAGCAAAACACCGCTCCCAAGCAAAAACGCCGTATAATCGTGGTCCGGGCACCCGGCAAATGCGACAGAGAAGACAAGAATATAAAAGAATAGCATATATGTATGGCCGGGATTATGGCTTTTTCTTCACGTGGCGCCCGGGCTCCTGCGTCGACGTCGCATCGTCGCCCTCCAGGACCCGCCACAGTCGGCGGAGTGAGAAGCCGCTGCTGAACAGGTAGATCCCAACTAGCCACGCAGCAAAGATATTAGTAAGATGATGGAGCAAGTAGCCGTAGGACACGCCGTACACGGCCGAGTAAATGGCAAGGGCGAAAAGAAGAAGAGATGTGACCGTTTTGAGTCTGTCCACGTTAGTCCGATCCTATACTAGATGGCAATAAACGTACCGTGTGCTAACGCGAGGAATCATCGTCCCCGTGGTCATGGCCTCGACGAGTAGGATAAACGGCATGATCGACAACACGTTGTGATGTGACGAGAAAGGCATAAACCAGTGCACAACCAGGTTGTGGGCCCACACGAGCAGGACAAGGATATTGATCGGGAGGATCCACAGCATCAGGAGGAAGATTGAATACGTGTAATTGGCGAAATTATAATGGGTCGTGGATTTCTATGGTCGTCAGCAAAGCCCGAGAACAACCTCGCAGATACGCACCGTCTCTCTTGCATGCCATTGGGCCCGCACACACGTAGCCAGCTGCACGATGCATGCCACCATGTAGGCAAACTGGTACGGAATGGCGGTCGCGACTAGAATCAACAGGATCGCCGTGTTGATCAGCCGCCGTCTTGGCGTGGGGGCAGAAAAGATGGAGAGGTTGCTAACACGATTAGCGACATTCCGGCAATCAATGACAAACTTACCCTTTGTCGTCGCGCTTGATGTACCCCGATTTGGTGTTCAAGAGGCCATAGAAGAAAGACAGGACCGAGAGAAGAGACAGCGCTACATAGTTCATCATCACGCACACTCCCACGCTGATCAGACCAAATACAGGGACCAGGAACCAGAAGAATGCATCTTGCGAGCCCAGTAGGAGATCGTTCTTCGTAAAATCGACGGGCGACTCGGTAGAGTTGGTGCGCCAATGGAACGGATCATCACTGGGGGGCAGTGTGCTCGAGGTAGCCAGGGATGAAGCCAGCAAAGACATGGCCAGCAGCAAGAGGGGCAAGGACGACCGCAACGTGCTATCCAGCCCTTCCGCAAAGGTAATAAAGTAGCCGGTCTCGTCATAGATTTGGAATTGCTTCCGAAGAACCAGAGCAATCACCAGGACCGGGAACGCAGCAAAGACGGTGCGGTACCGCATCACGAGCTCACCCAGACTGCCCAGGATGTCCACCGACAAGGAGATATCGAGCGTAGACTCGCTGCTCGGGTCCGTCCACAGCTGGAAAGACACACCACCATGGGCAGCTTGTTCGCGAAGTGGGGGAGGCATGAAGGGAGCGACCCCGTGCAAGTTCACATTGACCTGCCTCGCGTTGACGAAGAACTTGGACTCATGGGGGTCGGGCATCGACTGGCGCAGCAACGGTGCAAACAGCTCGGGCTGCTCCCCGTAGCCCCGTCGGACGATCTTGAGCTTGTAGTTGAGCAGACTCGAATGCAGCGCCGGGATCTTCACCTCGGTGAGCATGGGTCGATTCGCCGGCAATCGCATCTTCAGCCCAGCACTGAGCAAGCCGCCCAAGCCCACCCGAGCCCGGATGACCGAGTCGGAGCTGTCTGAGAATTCCGCCACCACCCATCCGCGAGTGGGTGTACGCGCCTTGTCGACCACGGCCACAAATTGATGCTCCACCAAATCCTCCAGGTCGTACTGGAGATATGAAAAGGGCGTCGTCCGGTCGTACGCCTGCTTGGAGGTCCGCGTCGACGCGGGCAGGTGGATGCCATCCTCCGCAGCATTCTTACAAGCAAGCCGCGTGGAACCCAAGTTTCCCCCGGAAAAGTCCATGTTCATCGAAAAGACGCTGGCGAATTTGCCATTGTGCAGAGGGAAGACGCTGCAGAAGAGGACCTCCAGAGTACCCTGCTCACCGGTTTCGTCGAATTTCTGGTCCGAAAGAAGAGTGAACTTCTTCCCCGACACCCCCTGCGGCGGGACTGGCAGCAGGTGCACGTTGGTATTCGGGCTGTGGCCGAGTTCGCGAAGGATCAGTCGCTGGCCCTGCGGTAAGATGGTGTTGGTGCTGTCCTCCAGCGTCAATAGGGTGGTCGGTTCTAGTAATCGTCAGTAACCATGTGGCAAGCACGTCTGGGCAAAGTACCTTTCTGGGGAAGGGTTCGCTCGGCAACTGGCTCCAGTCCGGTCAAATACCACTTCTTGAAAATCCGCATACGCTCGGCCCGTGGCTTTGTTTGGCTGGCTCGGCGGACATCCACGACATCAAACAGAGACTTGATGATGGCTTTGCGGAATTGATCACACCACGTAATCGACAGATGGTCCATGCCGATCCAGACGTCAGGGATCGTCGAGGTGAACACCGTAAAGCCGTGCGTCTCCGGGACCAGCGACGAGATACTGGCGTAGTCGGACGGGACCACCGTGTCCCGCGAACCACCCGCAATCGATATCAGCGTCAGATGCCACAGGGGGTTGTTGTTGGCCCACGTCTGGGAGTAGGCCTCGCGCCAGTAATCGTTGATCTGCTTGTACGTATGAACGATGTCCGATTCGAAGGAGACCGGGGGCTTCGCGTGAGGTGCCGACATGGTCACGATGGTGTTGACCGAATTCGCCTGGTAGTTCGTCATGGTCAACGCCGTCCGGGCGACAATGCCTCCCATCGAATGCCCAACCAAAATCACAGAGCTGGGGTCTGGCAATTCAGGATCCCTCCGCGACCGTCGCGGATCATGGTATAGCGACAGGATGTATGCCACAGCTTCGTTGACGTATTCGGCTTGATCGAGCAGTGTCTGGCCATGAAAGGCCGCCAGATCCTCGTTGAAGTCGATCATGAAAAAGTCCAGGCTCCGGGTGCCGGCCTTGAGACGCTCCTCGTCGTGTCGGACCACATCAGCATAGTGTCTCGAGGCTTCCGCAGCCAGGGATCGGACTTGGCGATAGCTGCCGGCGTTTCCGGGGAGGAAGAGGACGGGGACGCCGTTTAACTGGAGGTAGCAGAATGACCGGGTCAGCCTGAGATCGTGAAAAAAAAAGCCGAGCCACGTAAAGCAATCCTTGACTAGATACTTACGCCCAGATTCTCCTGGTGGTACCAATCCACGCCCTCCTCCCGATAGAGAAATAGATTATATTTGCTCGCAAAGCGGGTATGTTCCGTATCAAATCCAACCATGCGAATGAACGTGGGACTCATGACGGGAATCCCACAGCCATCGCCCCCCATCTGACGCTCGGAGAAGGATCGGAGGATGAAGAAGATGAAGATGGAGGCGACGAGAGTGGTAAGGGCTGTCAGGATCGAGACCGGCCAGGGACTGCGGAGGCGCGAGGGACGAAAACGGTGGAGGCCGTCGGGGGAGGCCTCCATGGGCAATCGCTGAGAGGCCAACGGCATCATGACGGAGGAGGAGCGGGTGTCATTGGAGGACGAGGAGCGCCAGAGACTGGAGTTGCGGGAGCGAGGGGTGGAGGAGGCATCGCGCCGGAGATCGAAGCTGGTGCCGGTTCTGGCAGCCTGCGGACGCGATTTTTCCGGCGGGTCGAGAACGTTGGGACCAGAACTCGGGTCGGTCGGAGTGCGAGACACGGTGAGTACGGATTCTTCAGCGTCGTCCTCGGCCGGCGAGCCAGACGAGCGTCTGTGCATTGGAAGAGGCGGCGATCCGGATCCTCATCCAGCGCGTGTCTGAAGCTGATCGGAGTGGTGGAGGGCGGCAAGGGGATCGATCTGCTGGTCCCTGACGAACCGTCTGGAATGCGCCAACGGTTCGGATGGCAGGATCAAGACAAGCACCGGTCGGGCCAAGACGGCGAGATCGGTTGGCCGGGACGGTCTGGAGCTGTCTGTCCTCTGGATTCCCTCTCCTCCCTTGGGGGGGGGGCTGCTGCGTGGGTTCGGACCCTGGAAGTTGGCCGACCGGGGAGATCAGGAGAGGCGGGGATCGAGCGAAAAAGGAGGGCGGCGCGGTGGATGGAGGGGAGGCCCGACAGAGGAGGGAGGGATGAGGATTGGAAGGGACCCGAAAAGACCGGAAGGGGGGAGGGAGAGAGGCGAGGGGAAAGGAGGAAGAGGATAAAGAAGACGGCGAAGTGAAGAGAAAGCAAAGCAAAGCAAAGCGTCGAGCCGAGCCAAAGACGGACCGGCCTTGGCGGAGGCAGGCGCCCCGACGATCCTGCCTGCACGCCTCTTCTGGGATTTCCTGGTTCTGGTTCTTCTCGTTCGAATTGACGCTCGGAATGATTCAAGAGTGGAGTAGAGCTAAGACTACGGTGAGGTTGCGAGATGTTCCTATCCGACGTGGTCCGTCGCGAGCAGCATCAATCCATACGAGACAGCAGACGAACAATGGCATCACCGTCCATCCGTGGATTCACCTCACCGGACAACTACAGCATCTTGACGTCGAGAACCCCATTGCTACGCCCATGCTCCGTCATCCTTCCTCCCAGCATGCCCGGAGGGAATCTCGATAGAGTCCCAGACCCTGAGCAGCGCGGGCGATCCGCTCCACGAGATGCCAATGTCCGAGAGTGGAGCCCAAAGAGGGTCTCGCTGCTCACCGGCTGGAGTGGCCGCGTCTACACTCGACTACGTACTAGATATGTTCTATCATCTATGGACCTATTTCACCCCCGACCAGTTCGCGATAGGAGGCATGGGACAATCATCATCCGACCACCTCATCCCTGGCCGGTGCCTCGTCCAGTGCGGGGTTGCCCGGCCAGCCTATAAAAGGCCCCGTGCCCCTGGACGCGCCCTCCCTCGGACATTTTACTTGGCTGCCATCGCCAATGATGGGGCCCGTCCCCGTCATTCCCTCTTACACAAGTAAGTCCGGGGTTTTCCTCCATCCACACCACGCTCAAGCAGATGATGATGATCCTTCAACCCGGTGATCGGTCCTCCCATGGGGTCCATGAGCATCTTTCATTAAGCAGATTCTGATGCAACCCTCCCGGATACGGTGCTGTGGGTCGGGTGGATCAACGCTGATGTCTCTAGGATGCTTCAGCTTCATCTGCCATAGTGATCTGGGTATGCGTCATTCATCATTGATTATTCTCCATTAGCGTCTACTCTCTAGGGCTCACCCACGGGTTGATGGCACCCCATAGAGGCCCTCGTTAAATGCTATCAATCGTACAATGCCATAATCCAGTCATCACTTCATCAGTGCCGCGTAAATGTCCGGAACATGTTCATCCCTCCAGCGTTCGTGCTGTGCCCTTCTCCGGGTCGCTCTCGGCCTCCTCGGCCACCGTTCCCCGGTGTGCCGCCACGGCCGCCATGTCCGCATCGTGCGCCACGTCGAACTGGCGTCCCAGGCGCTCCGGCCCCAACAACGTCACCAGGATCGTGTATCCATACACACACCCCATGAAGATGCAGATCACCTTGCCGTACTGGTACCGCTTCGTGCCATCCTCCGTCGGCTCCAGTGGGAACCGCTCCCCAATCGTCGACTCGATCGTCGAGCTGGCCGACGACACCAGGTTGCCCAGCTGGTACGCCGTACCCACCGCAAACGTGCGGATCGCTCCGGGGGACAGCTCCATCAGGTGGATCGGGATCACCCCCCACGCCCCCTGCACGCAAAACTGCTCAAAGAACGCCGCCGCCATCACGTTGGTAGACGTCACAAACGTGTACGGGTACAGCAGGGCTCCCCCCACAATGCTGACCGCGATGATCGAGAACCGCCGACCGAAAATTTGACTCGCCCAGCCGCACAGCGTGCCGCCGCTGAGGGCGCCCAGGTTGGCCACGACCTGGGTGACCGTCACCTCGTTGGCCGAGAAGTTGAATTGGTTCTCCAACATGGTCGGGTACAAATCTTGGGAGCCGTGGGACTAGGTTGGTCAGTGGAAATTCTTTTCAGGCAGGGTGGGTAAAGACCAAGCAGCGGTAGAGACATACCATAAAGTTGAACCCAGCCATAAGCAAAACCAGATACACCAGGAGCACCCAGTGCCTCTTGACCGCGGTTTTGCCTTCCGACATGAACGTCGCAGTCACTCCGCCCTGAACATCCTCCCGGGTCGCCTGGCGCTGGAGGAAGGTATCCGTCTCAGGCAAGCACAGCCGGTAGATGATGATCAACACCGGAGGGCATGCACCGAACCAGTACAATGGCCTCCATCCGTGGGATGTGGTATCAACCAATCCACGCGCAAACGCCGTGGCTAGCAAGTATCCAAACGCATACCCCTGCTGGAGCAGGCCAGACACGATACCGCGCGCCTCCATGGGACAGTCCTCGAGCGCGGTGGCGGCCGCGTTGCCGTACAGCCCGCCCATGGCAATCCCGAAGAGGGCGCGACAGCCCAGGAACTGCCGGTATGTCTGACAGAACCCAGTTCCCAGCTCCAACACGATGAATAAGAGGTTATTCACGATAAAGGGCCATTTGCGACCCCACCGATCGGCCGCAATCCCAAAGGCAATCGCCCCCACGGACCGAAGCATGAGCACGAGGGTAATGCCCCAGGTAATGTCGGTCACCGTCTTGTCAAACGTCTTCGCGAGCTGCGTGGTGGTCAGGGAAACGGTGAAGAAATCAAAGGCATCCCAGGTCCAGCCGAAGAAGGCGACCTAGAAACGTGGTTAGCCGCAACGCAAGAATTGGGTCGGTTTCGGAACGCACCCCAAAAAAGAGCCATTGTTTCCGACTCAAGAGTGAGAGTGCTGTGAAGGGGTTGGGCGCCGGGTTCATGGGAGGCACCAAACTTGGGATCCGCGTGAGCAGATATTTGCCCAGTCCCATCCGCGGAGGCTCATCCTCCTCGGAGGCGTATGCCTGGACGGGCACCTCCGTCGCGGGCTTATTCCCGTAGACGTGGGACATGGTGAGCAGTTGGATTTAAAAAGGAGAGCCACGAAGAAAACGCGTCCAACTGCGAAGAGACAAGGGAGGAAGGTAGGGATGGGAGAGAGAGAGAAAAAAAAAAAAAAGAGACGGACAAGCCGACAGC
This sequence comes from Aspergillus sclerotiicarbonarius CBS 121057, assembly GCA_003184635.1. Classification (NCBI taxonomy): domain Eukaryota; kingdom Fungi; phylum Ascomycota; class Eurotiomycetes; order Eurotiales; family Aspergillaceae; genus Aspergillus; species Aspergillus sclerotiicarbonarius. The sequence continues at coordinate 63,444 of KZ826419.1, forward strand.
TGGCGGGCAGCTGGCCTTTTAAATCCCGAGATCGGGCAGAAGGACACTCGAGATGAAACTGACTCAGGAAGCCGAAACGATAAGAACACCGGACCCCGCAAGTCCGTGGATTTTGGTCTCTGCTTCCTTCCGGAGAGCTGCCGATCCCTCACATGAGGAGGAAGAGGCTACCACCGGAGACGAAGGGGTCGAATCAGGATGGGACGAGTGTGGAGGGAGGACCGGAGAGGAAAAGTAGGGAACAGAGAGTTTGGAAAGCTTAACGGAATCGTCCCATGGCTGGAGGGCCTCGGGGCTTTCCTTAGTCAGGCTACGCCCGGCGACCGGAAGCCATGCCATTTCCATGACTTGCTTTTTTGTGCCTTTTTGGGATGTCTCATTTTTCTACTGGTCGCTGGCAGACCGGGTGGCTCATCTGATGCCGTCTTGCCACCCTTCTTCTTTGTTCGTTGTGCCTGCTGGTGGGGATGGAGAGAGAGAGAGTCTTGGGTTCTCCGCGAGAGAGTCTGGCCGCCAAGCTTTCCCCAGACGGCGCCAAGGACATCCCCAGGATCTTGGTTCTCCAGCTGTCGCTTCTTTCTCCAGATCTCCGGTCGATTGACACGCCCACTATGGCTCTCCATCTCTTTTTATTCTTTGCGATGACTGTAATTGCCTCATGAGGGCTATAACTTTTGTCCCTTGCCCGCAAGCACCAATGGGTGCCCGCCCGTGAGCGCACGATGATGAGTCGAGTCAGTCTGAGTCCCCGGCCGTGCGTGGGCGGTCCATCGCGGGGTAACGCGCCGAGCTAAAGACCGCCGGGGGCCTCGCCCTAGTCTTCCACCTGGAACCCAGTCAGCCACTGACACTCTCACCCTCGCCTTCCCAGCGAATCAATGGTTCTCGGCCCGGACACGAGACCCAGTCCACGCCCTCGCTAACGATCCTCCAGCTGCGGATTCAGACCGAGCGCCCCTCCCTTCGTTGGTCTGATGTAATTTTGCTGCCATGTCCGCGGGGAACGTCAATCTCAGTCGGGTCAGCTGGTGCCACGCGAACCCCCCGGCGGGCCAATTGCCCTTCGCCCGGATTGGCCACCGTCTTACTTAGGAAGTAGCCTATATACCCTCTTGGCTGGCCGGGCTTGACTCACCGACTGGCGGGGTCGCACAAGACGGCCAGGAGCGGTCCTTTGTTCGCTTACGCATACGCTCTATGCAACGGTCCCTGGGCCACGGATAAAATTTTGTACCATCATGATACTAAGACTGATTCTAGGCCAGGCTGGAGTGGTAGTACACACTCACATAGACCCCGGTCTCTTCGGTATACGCCAACGACACCCACGCGTGAAGTCGGGAAGACTGCTCAAGCTTTTCATCGGAACTGTCTTGGTCAGTCTGGACGACAGGAAGGGAGGTCGGAACTCACAAGAGATACTGCACGTTATCCACATATGTCCGAGCCTGTTCCGTCCAGCCTAGCGATTGGAAAAATTGCGCCAGAGTCTTGGCCACGAACATGTCGTTCCTTCCAAGCAGCGGCAGATACAGCTTCGGAACGGGCATGTCGCATCCAGGCCGGATCTCGTAGTTCCACATCAGTACGCCGACCTTGAGTCCTCCCGTCTTGGCCTCCTTCTTGTCTTCCTCTTCACTAAGACTCACGTCAACCAGCTTGTCCCCTTCCAGCAACCCCCAAAGCCGACGGACCAACTCCAAGCCCCGCAGGGTGGCTGGATCCTCCAACCTCCCGCCCATCGTCCACACTTCCTCGGCTTTTTCAAGCCTCAAGTCCCCGTGCACCCCATAAACCTTGACCCGGGATTTGGCCGCGTCCACAAAATCCCAAGCCAGGTACGTATACTCATTGAACCCCCCACCTTCTTTCATATACTCGACCACTTGCCGGACTGCCACCACATCCCCTCGTCCCGCCATCGCATCCAGCCGTCCCAGTGACTCACTCAGCAGCCGCCACATAGGTACGCCAGACGCTCTCTCCTTCAACTTTAGGAAAATATACCCCTTCGTGGCCACACCCGTGTCTTTGAAGTCGAACCCGATATTATACGTTGATTGCACGGAATGGGGTCCGAATACCTCTTGGTTCAGCTTGGTTGTCTCCGCCTCGGAGATTCCAAAGTCTCTCACAAAATGGTGGTATAACACTCGATCGAGCACCCCCATTCCTGGCCCCAATGCGGAGAGTCGGGCGACTAATTGCTCCATCGCAACCTGATCGAACCGGTCGCTGGATGTTCCCGCCAGTTCGCAGATGGGCTCAATCCCCACACGAACGGTTGACGCCCGGTTATCCTGAAAGTTGACGCTCATCTCGATCGGTAGGTCGGTGTAGGTCATCACGCTCGGCCAGCGCTGCGGATACGGTCCCAAAGAGGGAATAATGTGGTTCCGCGCAAAGAGAAGATACTGGTATTGCTGGGTGATGGAATAGCCTGTCGATTGCAAGAGACGGCCGAAAAGTGGGCCGACGTCCTGCCACCAAGACAGCTCATTGGCATTTGAGGAGGTCGGATATTTGACAATTATGTCCCATGGCTTGTTATCCAGGCGGACGTTGGTGTCAGCGCTCGCCTCTTCTCCTGTAGGTGAGGGTTTAAATGGATGTTCCATATTCACTGTGGTGAATATGGTGTAGGTAAGGGTCGGAGGACAGGTCAGACAATGAATCGAGACGCGAAAGGCCGATTCCTATCTCAATTATTGGTTGCACTAGTACTGACCGGGTACTCACCTTTGGCACTTGTATCCAGGAGGGCTGTATACCTAAGCAAAGACAAATAGGGCGCTCCACGAACCTGTTCGTTCGAAATGAAGGATATTATCATCGTCGCTACACTCTCTGTTAAGTATACCCCAACCTTTGTCCTAGGATGGTTATCAGCTGCCTTCCTGGCGTTTCACGGTTACGATCTTCCATCAAGTGAATCAATACTCCGAACTCCGGAAACAACAGTCTGTTGACTTGCCTTTCTGCTAGAAGGTGTCATTGTGTCCAACCTTGGGTTCACAATAATAAAAGGATGTTTGACAGGCGTAACTCTGCCTGAAACTGCGTGCAACCTAGAAGATCTGCTAATTGGTACTGCAAGCTACCATCTTTCACACATACAGTAGTAATTCAATTCAAGCAGGGGGTAAATACCAACAGCTTCAGCCACAGTAGGACCGGTGCCTAAGACCGCTTCTTGAAGACGACGTGGATATCCTCGACGAAGCTAGAAAAATGCTCTCTCATATTCCTGTCGAGTAGTGTGCCGTCGTCATCTGGTGGCAGCTTCATGTCAAATGCCATGATTATTCGTGCAATGGTTGTTCTCATGTTCATGAGTGCTAGTGGTTTGCCGATACAGGCGTAAGGGCCTGGGTATACCAAATTAGTGCTGCGATGGCACGGCTTGTTTGGTAACACATGGAAGACACAGTGTCTACTCACCGACTGAGAAAGGAGCATAAACGGATCTGTGCTTGACCATCTCCGGGTATTTGTACCACCGTTCGGGGATAATATCTTGTGCGTTCCAGTAGAAAGCATCGGCTGCGAGGGCAAGAGTCTTAGTGTAACTTGGTCTTTTGAGGATGAGACTCTACTCACACCTTCCAATTACCCACTGCGGGCAAGAGACTATCATGTTGCCCGGTATGTAGACGCCATCAATATCGATACCCTCCGGGGGTGTCTTTCTGGGAATTATGCTTCCAATTGGCGGGTGGAGACGAAGTACCTCGTTAATGAATCCATTGAGATGCTGCAGGCCTGCAATCTTCTCGTGCATATACTCCTCGTTGGGCTCGACCGGACAGGTAGCAAGTTCAGCACGGAGTTTCTGCACTTGTGCCGGATGTCTGGCCAGCTCGTAGACAACTGTGGTTAAGGCTGCTGCGGTAGTGTCACTATCGCTTTGTGGTGAGCACGCGTTTTCTGACTAGGTAATCCTAGAGCTTCGCTCACCTTCCTGCTGCAATTATCAATTCAACGTCTCCAAGCAACTGATAGTATTCTTGGGTTGTAGGGGCTCGTCCTTGCAACCCCTCGAGGAGAGATGAGCTGATATCAGGTATTTCAGGCGTTTCCTGGAATACTGTGAGCAATATGGTCCAATCTAGAAGATAGAAACAAAGCCTAAGTCGAAACTCTTACCCCCATTCTTGTCCTCAGGCGCCGGTGGCTAAATTCCTGGTATCGCAAAGCGTCTTTATTCAGTCCCGGTATGGAGCCCACCAGCCGAAGCGCCCATACAGGAACGGAAAATTCCAGTGGCTTGAGCATGCCATTCAGGATCTGGATCGCCCAGTGGTTGGCACTTGCGTCCAGCATGTCAAAAGTCCTACTGAAAGCCAGATCTCCCATCACATCATAGCTGTACCAGTTGAGATAATTGCTGATGTTGATGGGCTGGTCCTCGCCTACCGACGTTATCAGATTTATAAGCTTTTGCCGGTAGCCTCGAAGACGTTTCTCATACATTCGAAGGGCCCTGTCGCTAAATCCTAGACTCCAAACTCGACGGCGTTGGTCATGAGCTGTCTTGTTGCGTTGTGAATGCAGCGATTGCGTTGGTGCACCAAGATCGTAAAAGGGGCTTTTGGTGCATGCGGACCTGAACCCGTAGACAATATTGACGGCCTCGGGATTTGTGATAGAGAGGTCGGATGGCCCTATCCGCACAAACGGGCCGTACGTCCTGTGCAATTCTTCGAGGACCTGGTAGAGAGGCCGATAAAGAAGCTTGGCTGGGAGCCAGAATCCAAATAGCCGTGCCCCAATGGGACCGGGAAACTGTCTAAGTGGATGGAGAAATGCTCTGTACAAAAACAGACTGCAATAGAGCCCAAGAAGATGTGTAGAGATCAACCCCAAAGAATTGACGCTTGCTCTGAAAATAGGTACCTGTTGGAAGCAATAGAAAATCGCAACTATAAGAGCTGCCAGGCCACCATAGGCATATGTATACCGAATCGGATAGAGATGGTGTTCTCCACTGCGAAAGTAGACACCATGAACTAGCAAGCCCAGGACAAACGCTCCTGCTTGTAGCCATAGTCCTCCATCGACATTCATGATTAAGGAACCTCGAAATAGATCCCTTGAGATGGCAATAAAAAGGAAACCTGTTGCTTGGATTGGCGATAATTTTCTGATGTTGCTTGATGACTCGGGGGCACAATCTGGAGTTCAGCAGGGGCGAAAACCGACGGTGGTACTGTATCAGCTTTTGATGAATCCAAGTGGTGGTACAGGAAGTCGATGGTCATGTGTCGACATGCCATAGTTTCCAGTATCGAGCTAAGTGAGGGTCTCTGTGACACAAACCTGCACGCATTCGGGGAAATGGGCGTTGAAGCTGCTTTTTCGGACAAATCAACTCTCCGCACTCCGAGTTCTAATTACCAGTGAGCGTCAGAATGCGTCACTGTTTGTTCAGCTAATGCATTTCAAGTTAAATTTATGCCAACCCATCTCTAGAATGGTATCACAACCGTAGCCTTATGTTCTCTGAGTGTGGCGCTGTTGAGGATTCCACTGTGGAAGCAACAAGTGAGCTGGAAGCGAACAGAAACCTTGCACAGGAGCTGACTTACAGGAGATACCTATGAGGGGATCAAGGCACCCCCAACCGCTGAGAAACTCGATTCAAGTCATCAAACGCACCCAGAAATAGGACGTGGTTTGGGGGAGCACACGTGGCCAGGCAAAGAGCTGTTTGCTCCGGAATGCTGGCTTGGGAGGGCGGATTCTTCCACGCCTCAAATTTCATCAATTTGAGGGGAGCTATCATCAATTTAGAATAGAATACCTGGACTTATAGCCATTCAGCATCAATGATATACCACTTTGTCTCGTGGGGTCAGTAAAAAATTGATTCTGCTCATGGAGGAGGCTGCGGAAGTGAGTCGCCGGCAGGGAATGGAATCCCCTGCCATGGGAGCCATCACGTGTCAGGTCACGATTTGGTCCAAAACATCGATGTCACCTGCTGAGTGCATCCTGTTTCGACTATTATATCATGTCCTCATACTGCATAGAAGCCACATAAGCAAGGCGATTATCAATCGAGTTGACTCAAGTCATCCAACCTCGCTACTGGCAGGTTAACTATGTATTCACTACGATACTGGTGCTCATTTATCAATACGATATAGGCATTGCTTGAGAATTTATGTCTATATAACTGCTGTCTGCCTACTGCTTTTTTGCGATTCAGTCCTCTCCAAGGTGCGCAAGGTTTCCTTAGTATTCGGAATTGCTTGGGGGTAAGCGTGTTCCATAGTCTCTAACTCGTTTATTCCTGGAATGCGCTTCTATAGGTCTAAAAAAGGGCAACCGCATTGCTTGCTCCTTCCTTGCAACCTCGTGTATGTTGATATGCTGCATAGCCTCAATCGATTTTGTCACTGCGTGCTCTTGTTGCGATTCAGTTAAGTGACAACATCAATATCAGCAATTCATTACTTCTCCTTATCATCATGTCGGGCTCATACTGTGATTATTACTATAATGAACAGTACAGTCATCCTCAATATGGCTACTACGGTCAGCAACCTAGTGGAGGAAACTATGGAAATTCTTCTGGCAATTACCCTCCACAGCAACTCCAACCTGGACAGCCTCCTCAGTATGCATACAACCTGACTGCAGTAGGTGTTCCCGATATTCAAATGGCTACCTTTGCTTCCCATGCCATACTCTCATGAATTATGGGCCATGGAGAACGACTTTGAATCGGACAACAACAAGCTGATAAGCATCTAGCCCTCCAGCAATCAATACCCCAGCCAGTCGCCCAGCAATCCTCCCGTGTACTCGCAGCAAGGCTATCCACCTCCTTACGACGCAAAGCAGCCGGTGGGTGAATACAGGGACGACAAAACTGCGCCCATGACTTATGACCATACTTCGATGAACCCTCCGCAGCTTCAGCAGCAGCAAGGCGAGAGTGCTTCGTACTATAATACCCCGCCAGTGCCTCCTGTCCCCACACCTGCAGAGGGCGAAAAGGGATTGGTATCGACTGTAGCTGGTGCAGCTGGCGGTGGCTTTCTAGGCCATAAGCTGGGAGGCGGAGTGCTGAGTGCCGCAGGAGGTGCATTGGCAGGGGCTGCAGGAATGAAAATTGCAAGTAAATTGTAAGTCAACCTGCTATGCTGACCGACGACTCATGCAATAACATCTGCTTTGGCCAGGCATAAGAAGCACAAAGAGAAGCATCATGGCTATTACAAACGTCGATCAGCTTCTAGTTCTTCAAGCTCGAGCTCGAGCTCGAGTTCGAGTTCCAGCTCCAGCTCTTCTAGTGACAGCGATTCCTCGTGAATGATTTGCGGTTTCGGTGACATTCCCCACGGATGATGTTCGGGTTCAATGAGGCGTTGAAGTATCTTTTACTGGTAACAGTTTGTTCGTTATGGCTCGCGCTACTGTATTCATAGATTGAATCACAGCGTCAATGACGCGAGAGAACAATTGGAAGGCGCGTTATATGCCATTAGTAGCGGGTGTGCTTATTGTAAGATTGCATGTTTGGGGCATGAGTGGTCCCATGAACCCCTACCACGCTTTCCGAATACAATTCTAAAATAAAATCCAGGGTGGTGTTGGTGCCGGAGATGGGTCAAGAGGCTATAATTGGCGGCGAAAATAAAAAGCAAAAAGGAAATTAAAGTGCATCATCCGTGAATCGAACACGGGCCTCATCGATGGCAACGATGAATTCTACCACTAGACCAATGATGCTATTCATATATATTGCGGCCTTCTTTTGTTATCTCTTCCTGCATTGATTTTCTGCAAACCATCGCAGGTTCGCGGTATGAGCCAGACATCATGTAAGGGATACTAGCCCTCAATGTCGAGGATTTAGTGCTATGTAAGATATCAGAGCACATGTAATACCTCGGAATCAATGGAAACGGTAGGTAGATGATGATATCTAGACAAATGATGAAAATGGAGCCGTATCGTAGCAAGATGCTGATCCTGTTTGCCTACAGCATAGTAGACATGTCGAAACCTCAACATAAGCTAATGCATTAATAGTCCAATCTCTCCATGTAGTCAATTGACAGGAAACTGAGGATATAGTGATTATTCTTGGGTCTTCGTCTCTGCTATAAACTCACCAGCCTTTGACGGTTCGGCCAAACAAGGACCCGTAGGGCTACTGTCCGGTCCATTGCAGTACTCAGCTGCTCGACTTGGACTGGCTGGATATGATATATCTGGCTTGCCTTACAGCCATGCCTCATAGCCATGCCTCATAGCCAAGCCTCATAGCTGGATGTGGCTGCCTCCCGCGGGATGACCTGCTCAACATGATCT